>CAUYQG010205212.1:0-33741 GCA_963574415.1 Tarsius wallacei | reverse complement strand
CCGGCCACCGCAGCCTCGACCTGCTGGGCTCCGGCGATCCTTCCGCCTCAGCCTTCCAAGTAGCTGGAACTACAGGCGTGTGCTACCACGCCCGGCTAATTTTTGATTTATTGTAGAGATGAGGTCTCGCCAAGTTGCCCGCGGGCTCAGGCAATCCAGTCGCCTCAGCCTCCCAAACCGCAGAATTACAGGCTGAGCCACCGAGCCTGGCCCTTCTCTCTCTCTCTTCTCTCTTCTCTCTTCTCTCTCTCTCTCTCGTTGGAGTCTCACTCTGTCGCCCAGGCTGGATGGAGCGCAGTGTCACGTTCATGGCCACTGCAGCCTCAACCTACTGAGCTCAGGTGATCCTTCCGCCTCAGCTTTCCAAGTAGCTGAAACTACAGGCATGTGCCATCACGCCTGACTAATTTTTTGATTTATTGTAGAGATCAGGTCTTGCGAAGTTGCCCAGGCTGGTCTCAAACCTGTGGGTTCACACAATCCTCTCAGCTCGGCATCCCAAAGTGCTGGGATTACAGACTTGAGCCATTGCACCCAGCCTGCTTTTATCTTTCAGGGTCTTCTATCTTGAAGATCTACCTTCCTAAGATGCCTGTGTTGAAGGTTTTTCTTCCACAACTTACCATTTATTGAGGTACTTTACATATGTTAAGAAAATATCTAAGAGGTGGCTATTATTATCCCCTTCATATAGATCTGTGATTCAGAGAAGTTAGCATCTTGATCAAGGATGAATACTGCTCTTAATATTCCTCACTGCTTCCCTAACGAGTACAAGCTGTTGAGTGAGTCTGGCGATGAAGATATGCTCATTTGAGACAGCTGAGATAGTTCCTACTTCCAAAAAGGCTTTATCAAATCTTCATATGTTTTTATATTTCAGTTTAGGTGTATTTAATATTGGGAAATCAACAGTTTTATATTTATTTAATGATTAAAGACAACCTGTACATTTAAAAGGCATATTCCAAAGTGGAATTAATCTTCAACATACAAATATCTTTAAAAATTAATTTTCTTGGGACTGGGCATGGTGGCTCATGCCTGTAATACCAGCACTTTGGGAGGCTGAGGTAGGAGAATTGTTTGAGCCTGGGCAATATAGTGAGACCTGTTGCTACAAAAAAAAAAAAATTCAAAAAATTAGTTAGGAGTAGTAGCATGGTCCTGTAGTCCTAGATACTCAGGAGGCTGAAGAGGGAGAATTGCTTGAGCCCAGGAAGTCGAGGCTGTGGTATGCTGTAATTGTGCCACTACATTCCAGCCTGGGAGAAGAGAGAGACCCCGACTCAAAAAAATTAATTTTCTTTATAATTTCATGAAATTTTGGTGATTCCCAAAATATCTATAATATGACTAATGTGCACAGTCTCCATTACTCTCTACAAACGGTTCTCTACTATATGATAACTTTTCTCTCAAGGTTTTTTTTGAATTTCTGTTTTTTAGTATCATTGTCTTGGCTGTAATTTTAATTTATATACATTGAAATGTATATTACTTTATTAGAATTTACTTTCTGTTATGTCTCCTTTGATTACAGCTAGGATGTTGTATTGTTTCTATTTGAAAGTATGTGTATGGCCGGGCTCGGTGACTCAGCCTGTAATCCCGCACTTTGGGAGGCTGAGGTGAGTGGATTGCCAGAGCCCGCGGGTTCGAGACTCACCTGGGCAACTTGGCAAGACCTCATCTCTACAATAAAATCAAAAATTAGCTGGGCGTGGTAGCGCACGCCTGTAGTTCCAGCTACTTGGACGGCTGAGGCGGAAGGATCGCCGAAGCCCAGCGGGTCGAGGCTGTGGTGGCTGGGAGTGTGCCATTGCACTCCAGTCTGGGCGACAGAGTGAGGCTCCAACTCAAAAAAAAAAAGAAAAAAAAGAAAGTATGTATTTGGCTATATTTTCTATAAATTTTGTTTCAAGACAGTAAAGAGGTAGCTTTCAAAATATTTGTTAGAAAAATGAGCATTAGTTAGCAGGGCCACTGCTCTATACACAATATTTCTTACAGAATCTGAGACAAATATAACAATTTAGCAGTATTAGTTTTACCTTTAGTTTCATGAATTTATACATTTTAATCTGCTTCTTTTTGCATCTGTTATTTATTCAGCTTTATTAACATTAAGCCTTTTTATATACAAAGTGAACAATTGCCTCATTAAAATGGAATCTTGAAGCTTCTACCATAGGAGAGAGTTTTGCATCTAGAGAGGGCATTCTTTCTCTTTCACCACCATTCTTCCATTGCATTTGTTCCACATCTCCCAAAGGGACAGACAATTCTCTGAATTACGAGGTTCCTAGAAAACCTTGGTAAATACTTTGAAAGGGCCCACAGCCCCACCCTTGGCATGGCCCACCTTCCAGGTCTGCAACTTGGGAATGTTGCCAGAATGGTTGCCACCCTCTCTTTACCTCCTTTGGAGAGTACATAATAAGTGTCTCATGAAATTTTGCTTTAAATTTTCAAGCAAGTTATTTTAACTTAATATTTTTTCCCATAATATTTCGTTCACATTTTTTTTCTTTTAAAAGTCACACTCGACTGGGTGCAGTGGCTCACGCCGATAATTCCAGCACTTTGGGAGGCAGAGGCAAGAGAATTGCCTGAGCTCAGAGGTTTAAGATCAGCCTGAGCAACATGGCGAGACCTCATTTCTACAATAAATCAAAATATTAGCCAGACGTGGTGGTGCACGCCTGTAGTTCCAGCTACTTGGAAGGCTGAGGTGGAAGGATATCCTGGATCTGGCAGGTCGAGACTGTGGTGGCCGTGAGCATGCCACTGCACTCCAGTCTGGGCAATAGAGTGAGACTCTGATTAAAAAAAAAAAAAAAGTCACACTCTCTATTAGTATATTTCAGTACTTCATCACTGTTTAATTTTTTTCTGTGAAACCATGTGAGCAGAAAGAGGTAGAGTATTTGGAGTATTGTATTTAAATCTGTATACATTTAAGTTTATAAATAGGCTTATGAAGAAAGTTAAGCAGCATGTCAGGTAATTGCCTTATTTTACGTTTTGGGTTGGGAAAATACAGAGGAATATAAAGATGAATATTGAAACAACTTCCAAAACCGTCATCCAGAGATAACTACATCTAACATTTCAGAATGAGTGTTACAGTTTTTAAACTACAAAAAAAGTGTGAGTATATGTGTGTACGAATTTTGTTGTTACAGAATTGAGACTTTTTTCCTAGGAATTCTGTTTTTTGATCTATTTAAAAAATTAATAATATAAGAATTGTCCATGCTATTGACCATTTTTTCTTTTGCTACCTGAATTATACTATTTTATTTGCTCACTTTTTCTCTGATAGTTTGGAAGGTATATGTTATATTTAAAAAATCCACCACGCACTTTGGGAGGTGGAGGCGAGAAGATTGTCTGAGCCCCGGAATTTGAGACCAGCTTGGGCAACTTGGCGAGACCTTGTCTTTACAATAAATCAAAAAAGTTAGCCAAACGTGGTGGTGGTGCGCTCCTGTAGTTTCAGTTACTTGGAAGGCTGAGGTGGAAGGATTGTACTCTAGCCTGGACAACAGAGTGAGACTCCGACTCAAAAAAAAAAAAATTAACCACTTTTTATAGTTCATAAGTGTGATATTTGGGTTTTTACGGGCACATGTGAGATGTGCTTCTCTCAAACTTTGTTATGACATCGACATTATTACCCATCTGACATAAAAAAAAAAACTCATCACTGCTGCCTTGAAAGTTTTTTGTTTGTGTGTGTGCATGTATGTATGTATGCATATAAACATACACACACGTATAGGCACATACACTTATATGTATATGCTTATTTTCCCTAATCAATGCCAGGAAGAAATGGTATTTATTAATGTGATAGGAAATTTGGCACAATTACTACCGCTCTTTCTCCAACTCCCATATTTCTTAGTTTTTTGTTGATGTAATCTAGGATTATTAAAATCAAATTTGTAATTATTAATAAATGCTGATTATGTGTTTTCCTTTTTATTAGATCATTCATTACTTGTTCCTTGCTTTCTTATCATTATCTAATTTTTTAAATTGACAAATAATCATTGTACATATTCATGAAATACATAGTGATGTTTTGATACATATAATGCATAGTGATCAGGCCAGGGTAATTAGCATATCCATCATCTCAAATAATTATCATTTCTGTGTTAGGAACATTCAATATCTTCCTTTCAGCTATTTGAAACTATATATATATATGTATATATATATATATATATTTTTTTTTTTTTTTAATTTTTTAGAGACAAGGTCTCACCATGTTGTCCAGGCTGGTGTTGGACTGCTGACCTCAAGCAATCCTCCTGCCTCAGCCTCCCAAAGTGCTGGTATTACAGGCATGAGCTACAGTGCTCGGCTTGAAACTGTTTATTATAGTTAACTATAGACATCCTACAGTGGTATAGAAGACTAGAACTTGTTCCTCCTATCTAGTGGTAATTTTGTTTCCTTTAACAAATCTCTCTCTGTCCCTCTCTTTCCCTTCCCCTTTCCAATCTCCAGTATCCTCTGTTCTCCTTTTTATAAAGTCATGTATTTTCTAGTTAAATGATGACTTCTGACATTTTCTTTAGGTCTTATGCCCGCCCATATTTGTCAAGTTTATTTAGACTTAACTCTGTTTCACTTCTTACATCAGTTAATAATATTACAATTCCTCCATTCTTAAGTTCATATCATAACTAATTTCAGGATATATTCAAGTAACTTTTTAAGGAGGCTATGAGTGGCTGAGCACATCTTCAAAAAATGTTTTCAGGAGCCATTGTGTAGACAAGAATGCTTTTCTTGTTTTATATAAGCTGCTTGGGTCACAGTCTTTACCTCAATTTCCTCTAGGTATTGCTCCATGGAATTCTAACAATTAGGGTTGCAGAAGAGAAGTCTGAATAAATTAGTATTCCTTTGTAAGTAATCTTTTTTCTTCTGCCCGGATGCTTAAAGCATTGTTTTCTTTTTCTCTAATACTAAAAATTTTTACCAGACCGTATTATGGGGATATCTGGTTTATTTACCTTTCCTGAGTAGTTTACTTTTAAAAACTGAAATCTTTTAAAAATCCCAGTATTCAGTTATTCTTTTCTGATTCTTTATTGATACTTTTCTTTTTGGAATTATGTATAAATATGTGTGTTCATTTCTCATATCTCATCTTTAATTTAATAAATTTAATATTTTTAGCTTTTCTCTGAATATTACCATAATTTCTCAAGCTTATCATCTACTTTGATTAGATTTTTAGTCATTTCCAATCTGCAATTTACTACCTCCATTACAACTTTTTGCTTGGCAATAATCTTTTTTGTATCCAAATAATCTTAGATCCTTCCAACTTTATGATTACCTGCTTTGGCTTCAGAGCTGTAATGTCCTTTTGCTTCTTACTGAGTCCATTAAGTAAAAAATCTGTAAAAGTTTCTACTGTGCAGCAATCTTATTTTAGTAGACACCATTTGTGGCAATTTCATAGAAGCATTTCTTTCTTTTGAAATATAGTGTTTTCATACATCCGGTGTTTTCTATCTGTTCACTTTATCTTTTAGAGGCAATCTCTGCTAGTCTAGAATTAGGAGGTAAGATGGGTCCTGTCACATGGTCAGATGAAAAGAGAAAAGTTGAATTGTGCTATGATTTACTTACCACTTCATAGAGAAGGGAGAGAGCAAGAGACAGGTGAGATTAGAGACGAGAACTTGGATTTCATAAAATTGTATTTATAATAAAATGCCTAAATGTCATTAAAAAAATAAAAATCTCATGTCCACCCCAGCGTCAACCTGCTGGGCTCCGGATATCCTTCCGCCTCAGCCTTCCAAGTAGCCAGAACTACAGGCGTGCACTACCATGCCTGGCTAATTTTTTGGCTCACTATGTTGCCCAGACTGGTCTGGAACCCTCATGGGCTCAGGCAATCCTCTGGCTTTGGCCTCCCAAAGTGCTGGAATTACAGGCTTGAGCAACACTTTGGAAGAAACTGTTAAAACTGGGAAAAGTTAACATTTACCTCACAGAGCTGTAAAGATGAGGTGACAATCAGACAGACTGATGAGGCCTTCAACAATGAAACCCTGAGGACATGAAGAAATCAACAGAAGGAGACCATAAGGAGCAGCTAGAGGGTGGGAGGAAGACAAAGAGACAAGGAAGTTGGGATTGGAAAATGTAAACAACCAGTAAAAACTACTACTCCCTTAAGAAAAAGAGAAAAGAAACGGAATGGAGAGAGATAGGTTAGTAGCTAGACGATACTCAAGATTGGAAAAATTGGATTTGGATTTGAAGGAAAAGCAAAATTAAAAAAAAATTAGACTGAAACTTTGCCAAGTTTTAATTTTTTCAAATAAGCATAAAAATACAACTAATATTATCTTACTTTAGAAAATATTGCCATTTAAAAGTTGAATAAATCAGCTTTATGAGAAAGTTGACATCTCAGATATTAAAGTTTTTCTTTTCCTGCTTAAGATTTGTCTTTATTCCCTGGGTTTAAATCTTCATCTCTCCTTCTCTTTTAGGGCTCTGGCTTCATCAATTGTTTTCTCTCTCAAATATTTTCAACTTCTTCTCTGTTAGCGTATAAGCACAGTCCACTTTCCTATCTTTAAAAAAGCAAGGGTCAAAGTGAGTGAGAACCTAAATGAAAGTAATGGCAGAAGGGCTGAGAGGAGGGGCTAGATGGGAGAATGTTATATAAATAGCATTAATTGGGCTTGGTGACTGATGGGATATGGCAGGTGAGGGGGAGAGGAGTCTAAGATAATAACTTCCAGGGATCTGGTTTGGGTGATTATGGTGCGTGTCATAGAAAAGGAGGAGCAAAGCAAGGCAAATGAAAACTCATGACTTCAGGGTGTTGTAGGGTGTAGAGGACAGGAACTCTGTGTCTTTGAGTCCTGCTCCTGTGTGTTTCTAACTAGGTTCTTATTCCACCTCATCACCCCTAACCCATTACCGTTAACTCTTTTTTATAACTGGCACTTAAACCTTCATTTCTGAAGTTATTTAACTTTTGGGAGTTTAAACCCTGCTTTCTAGAGTTTGTGAGTCAACAGAATGAATATATATATACAATTTTTTTTTTTTAGTCGGAGTCTTACTCTGTCACCCAGGCTGGAGTGTAGTGGCACACTCATGGCCACCGCAGCCTCGACCTACTGGGGGTGATCCTTCCGCCTTAGTCTTCCACATAGCTGGACCCACAGGCATGCACCACCACGCCTAATTTTTAAACTTATTGTAGAAATGAAATTTCGCCATGTTGCTCAGGCAGGTCTTGAACCCCTGAGCTCAGGCAATCCTCTTGCCTCTGCCTCCCAAAGTGTTAGAATTACAGACATGAGCCACTGCGCCTAGCTTATATGTATATTTAAAAAGTTTTTCAGCTGAAAAAAAAAGAACCAGTTGATAGAAATATGAGTACACATGTAATAGGATGATAAAATGGACCCCTTTAGTTTCAGTTTTAGCTGTGACTCAAGACAATAAGAGCCACATTCCAAAGTCAGATAGGAGAACAATACAGATGAAAAAGGAGGCAGAAGAACCAGGTTAGCATTGTTCTCTAACTGGGTTAACTGAGTGGCCATCTTCAGCCAATAAAAAGAGGGTGGAGAGGCTAAGAAAACAAAGATTAGAAGATGATTTTTTTAGGGACCAGGTGCAGTGGGGATTATATCTGTAATCCCAGTGTTTTGGGAAGCTGAGCAAAGATCTTTTGAGGCCAGAAGTTTGAGACCAGACTGGGCAACATGAAGAGACACACCCCCATCACCCATCTCTAAAAAAAAAAAAAAAAAAAAAAAAAAATATATATATATATATATATATAATATAAAAATATATATTTTAGAGAGTTGGTAGTGGATTTGAGTCCATGCCATCCTGGCCACCATGGGAGAAGGGTATGAGTTGCCCTTTCAACTCAAGTCTAGAGAAAGTGGTATTATGCAGACCATTTGGAGTATTCAATGTATATCCCCTCACAGATAGGGAGGCATGGTGGATCAGTGATTCATGCCTGAGAAATCTAAAGAAAAAGAGACTGGCTGACTAGCTCCTCTGATGGCAGGGCAAAAGAAATGTAGCACATTGTCCCATAATTTGATAGAGCACAGGGTGCAGGGCTGTTTCCCAGAGACTAAAGGTGGATCGTGCTGGGCAGGGTGATGGCATGAGGTCATCTCAAATCATGTGTAAGAGGGCCTCCTGGACTCCAGCAGTATAAACTGAAGAAAAAGCCATAGGTAACTGTCTACAAAAGGGATCTGCAGGAAAAAGATCCTTATGATGGGGGTGGCCCGGGAGAGTCTCTACTTCCCAACTCCCCATCCCCACGAGGGTTCAAGAGAAAAAGTAAGCCTTGAATGCCAAGCCCACAGATCAGCATACTTGGGTTACTGTATTTGTCTTAGTTAAGAAAGAACTTTCCTGCTGCTTCTTCCTACCGTTAACTCTTTTTTATGACTGGTACTTTATCCCCCAAATGAGGGATTGGTATCAGAAATTAGGGTCACCTAAATTAGCAATCTGGCTAAATAGAAGAGTCTTTCCATGTCCGCTTTTCCTGGCACCTAGTGGTCAGCATTCAGCAGGCCATAGGTAAAGGAGAGGAGATGTTTAACTTTACATCAGGTTAGAAGAGTTTGAGTCATGGTAGATTGGACACATTGAATATAGAACTGTGATTCATTCTTTGGACTTGGAGTGACTTGACATGTCTTCATTATTAAGAGTCACTAGAAGAGCCATGACAACTGTCCTCAATTTCATCCAACCACAAGGGAAGAACCAGCCTCACATAATAAACTTAAGGAATATATTGGTCAGTGTTCTCTAGAGAAACAGAGCCAAGAATGTATACAAGGGGAGGACCTCCCAAAAACATAATTGTTTTTTGGAAAGTGGGCTCCTTGTAATACAGGCTTCCCCTTCTAGGAAGGTGTTTTAGGACCTCATCAGTATCAGTGTACCAGCTAGCATTGTTTTGTGTCACAATTTGCAGAAGAAACATCCGGAGTTATGGCAAGCAGGTGACTGGTTCTTCCACCAGGACAGCGTACCTGCCCACACCGCACTGAGTATTTAGCAGTTTTTGACCAAAAACAGCATGACCTCCATGCCTTATCCTCCCTATTCACCTGATCTCACCCCGAGGGACCTTTTTTTAGTTTCCTGGATGAAAAAAGTCATAGAAGGGGAACGTTTTGTGAATGTGGAAGAGGTGAAACAAAAAACGTTAGAAGCACTAAAGGCATCATAACTGATAAATTCAAAAACTGTTTTGAGTGGTGAAAAAAAATCTCAACAGGTGTATTGCATCAGGCGGAGAGTACTTTGAAGGTGACTGAAGTTTAAATATATAAGAATAAATACACAATTTTTTATAAATAGATTCAGATTTCTTTGGGTCCCCCTCCTCATGTGTGTATTTTCGCACGTGCACACTCACAAACACACACACACATTTAAGAGAAAATGTATTATAAGACTTGGCTCATGCTGTTGTGGAGATCAAGAAGTCACATATTTTCTTGTCTGCAAGCTGGAAAACCAGGAAAGCAGGTGGTGTCATCCAATCTGAATTAGACACAAGAACTAGGAGTTCTGATGTCTGAGGGCAGAAGAAGATGGATGTCCCAGCTCAAGAAGAGAGAGAATTTGCTCTTCCTGCACCTTCTTGTTCTATTTGGGCCCTCAAAGGACTGGGTGGTGCTCACCCATATTGGTGAAGGTGACGCTTCTTTATTCAGTCTACTGATTCTAATGCTAATCTCTTTCAGAAACATCCTCACAGACACACCCAGAAATAATGCTTTACCAGCTACCTGGGTATCGCTAAATCAAGTCGACACATAAGATTAACCATCATAGGGAGGTAATGGAGGGAACAAAGTATTTTTTATTGGTCACACATGCAAAAACATCTATAGTTTTTCAGGGATGCATAACTGACAAAAGGATAGAAAGGAAGGGCAGAGATGGCTCTTATATGAATTAAACTTATTCACAGAACTGTCACAATAATGATTTTCACCTCTTAAAATGCTAGGAGCTCTTTAATTAATCAATTAAAATATGCACTGGGTAATTTAAAAATGAGATTTACAATCTGTTCCACAGCTGGGAAAATTATCTGAGATATTGCCTGTGTGCAATAAGCACATAAGACATTTTCCTCTTTCTGTTCCAGAGAATCACAGAAGCAATAAACAGCTGAGATTAATTCTTCACCATTTGTATTCTGCCACTGATCAATTAAAAAAGAACAAAACAAATGTGTGTGTTCCTGTAAAACAATAAAGATGATGCCTGTAAGCCAATAAACTCTAGAATAAACAAGAATGCTAATGGATTTCTCTTTTCAGCTTTTGGGAATTTTAAAAGGGCTTTAAATTAGCTTTTAGATTATCTTCCCAGAATTTGTGATGTTATTATTCAAAGTCTTTTAATGGTAAAGGAGTGACAAGGGGACAATCCAAATGTTTCTATTAATGTGTTCCTAAAAGTTGAAAAGACAACTTGAAAAACATGTGTGAGTTGCACATAAAATATTTACAGTGACAGATAACACATGCAATTTATGCCATAGAGATGGAATTTTAGAGTCAGAGACAGAATATTAGGTTGACTTAAAAGGAAGAAGGGTAATGACTTAGCATGGAGACATGACTCAGTTTTCTGTGATAGGCTCTAGAGGAGACCCTTGCTGCGCCTTTAGGGTTCTGAGGGCAATTCATGTTGCCCTGATGAATACTGTGTGCCACCTTTCAGTTGAGTAGTAAGAGCAAGAGTGCTAGAGGTGGCCTACTAGTAAGTAGTCACTCAACTTACTAGCTATGTGATCCGGACAAATTCTATTTTGTACTACTGCTTTTTCCCTGTGGTAGGCAAAATGCCAAGGTGTGGTCCAATATTCCTACCTGCTGGTGTACATGCCTTCTAAAGGAAGGATCCCTTTGGAGTGTGGGTAGGACTTGTGAAGGTGATAGGATAGTTACTGCCATGATTACGTTACATCATATAAGACTGTCAAAGCTCACTGGAAAGAGGATCGCCCACTGGCTTTGAGGAAGCAGGCAGCCATGTTATGAGAGCCATGTGATCAGGACTCTAGAGCAGTCACTAAATTTGTGATAAGTTTTTTCATGACATCAGAAAACTGCTACATTCCCCATTTTCTCTAGTCTACACTCTCAGGTTTATTATAAGCATTACTGAAAATTATCATTCTTTCCTCATGTCCTTTAACTTCATATATTTCTCATTATTTTTCTCCTCATTCTATATTGTGTCCTGGGTTTTTTTCAGATTTATCTTTAATTTCACTGATTCTCTCTTCAATTGTATTGATTAGTTTCTGCTTTGATAATACAATGAAATCTCAGTGACTTATAACAGATATCTATTTCGTGTTCACTTTGCATGTCAGTGGCTGAAGGCGGAGCGCAGTCAGTGTCTCCGCTCTACGGTGTGGGTCAAGTTCAGTTGACTTTATGTACCTTCTCATTCTGAGAACCAGGCTAAGGGAGGAGATCAGCTCCTAGCTGAGATGTGAGGTTCTTATGGTGCATAACAGGGCTGATCAAGATAAGTGATGCTCCCTAAAGCCTCTGCAACTGGTGCATTGTCATTTAGACCATTGGCCAAAACACATCAGTGGCCTAGCCCAACTTCAATGACATGCAGAACTAGATTTCTCCCCAGAGGAAGATGAAAAGGATATTTTTGAATAACAATACAATCTGTTATAATGGCCTACTTTTCTTTTTCATTAATGGTATTTATTTATTTTTTGTTTTGAGTTGGAGTCTCACTCTGTCACCCAGGCAGGAATGCAGTGGCACACTCATGGCCACCGCAGCCTCGACCTACTGAGCTCAGGCAATCCTCCCTCCTCAGTCTTCCAGGTAGCCAGGGCTACAGGAGTGCGCTACCACGCCCGGCTAATCTTTGATTTATTGTAGAGACAAGGTCTTACCAAGTTGCCTGGGCTGGTCTCGAACCCACGGGCTCAAGCAATCCACTCATCTCAGCTTCCTAAAGTGCTGGGATTACAGGCTGAACCACCAAGCTTGGCCAATGGTATTTTTAATAGATCTTTATTTGGTTATTTTTGAAATCTTGTTCTTTCATTTCATAATGTCTTTTTTCTTGACTTACACGTTCTATTCCCTCCTTTATTTTGTCATACGTTTAAAGCCCATTAAGATTCTTAGTGCTCTATTATCTGTAATTTAAGGGGAGTAAATTCTCTTTTTTATTTCATTTCTAATTCCCTTCTCAGGGTGGTTTATTTGATCATGTGCTTTATCATCTTTGACTGTAAATTTATCCACATGTGAGTTCCATATGTCCTGGGTTGTAGTGGAATTCCTATGAGGTAGGTTAACATTTCATTTGTCAAGGTCTGCAGGTTTTCTTAGTTCTGGATCCAGTTCCCAATCCTCTATAGTTGAGGTACATTTGAAATATTTCTTCCTACCTTGAACAGGTTTAAATCTCTAATTTCTAATTTTTCCATTTGTAGCCCAGAGCAGGTGGCATGATTTTGTACTGCTTCACTCTTGAGAGGAAGGTATTTTTTTTTCCTAGTCCTTCCTCCCTTCTGACTTTATTTATATAAGTTGCTTATTTCCAGCTATATGTGGTAGATAAACCCCACACCCAAAGGTGAATAGTCCATTATCATATTTCTACTAGGTCTTCAATTCCTAGTCAACACTGGTCAATTATAGATTTTGAGTTTCTGTTTTGTTTCTGAAGGGTTGCCCTTTCTAGTTTTCTGCTTGGCTATACATTTAAAAATATTTTATTATATTTTATCCAGAGTTATATGTGCTAGCAGAGAAGGTTGTGGGCTGGGTTTGGCTTCCCAAATCAGCTCAGCAAGTCCTTAAATTCATTTTGTGACCTTTTCTACCCAAAATTCTATTTTAATTTTTATTGGAATTACATTGAATCTATAAAACAATTTGGAAGAAAATTATATATTTAAAATATTGAATCCCCCTATCTATGAAGCTGGTGTATATCTCACCATTTATTTAAGACTTCTTCTTAATGTCCCACTGAAATAACGCATTTAAAAGATAGGTTCTGTATGCTTATTATTAAATTTAGTTTTAGGTTTTATGCTTTCCTCCTAGATATTATTCCTGTCTTGTTGGATAGCCATGAACAAAATACCTAATCATTATAGTTTTATTTTGATTGAACTGTTTAACAATTATTTAACTCAGTTGCTTAGTGAGTCTAAAGCAACAAACTTACTGGATAATTCAGTTGTTTAACATTTTTATTTATAAGTTTAGTCTTAACATACAGTTCAGAAATTTAAAATATACATGTATCAAAATTACTCAAAATGCACATAAGTAAAACTTTTCAAAACATATGTAAAAATAGAAACTACAGATAGAGTGGTAAACTAAATTAATATACATGGTTCTGCTTGTGAGAATCTGAATTTGTCTTTGGCTGAAGGAAGGAAGTTGTGGGACTTTGAGCAGAGCCTAGGCCTGTTGTTGCTAGAAAGGGAGCTCAGCTTTGGGCAACAGACATCAAGTGTTCAATGGTGATCTCCACTGTTAGGATATGGAGAGAGTCAAAGACACAACAGAAATGTGAAGTTCCCAAAGCAGCCTTGTAGAGGTGTCAGTAAAAACTCTGGGCCAAAGCCCATCCCCCTTTCTAAGCAAAACATGAAATGCTGTACAGATTCAATATTAAAACCTTCTCAACAGCTGTACTAGAAGATGGAGACCATGTGTTGTTCTTTCACTCCAATGCCACTACATAATCAATACATTATTATTGCTTACAGTGCCTTATTGATTTAACTCTACAGAGTACTTTTCTCATCAGTGCCATTTATTAATGTAGGCAGAACTTGAAGGAACTTCAGAGATTTAGAGTTTACAGACTAAAGATGTGTATCAGAATCTTTTTGTGGAACATTTTCAAAATACACACGACACTTTCTGATTTAGTAGGTGTGGAGTGTGGGTGGGTGTGTGTGTTTGGATGAGTTTCCTAGGTAATCTGACATAGTCTTATGGTTAGGAATCCTTTCTCTATTCTAACCCCTTAATTGTGTAGATGAGAGAGTTTACTTGGGAGAAAGAAAAATGCTTCTAATTTAAGATTGCCTTGGTTAACATAGGTAGTTAGAAAATTTAAACCTTAGTGATTCAATTTCTCCAGTTCTTTCTGAGCTTATATTTCACCACTACCAAGATATAATTTAGTTTCTAACTTAATGACTTGGGGCTCTAGGTAAACCTTTATTTTAAAAACAAATATCTGATTTTCTATAATGTGGATGAATGAACAATGCTCTACACTGTGTTTTGGGCTTAGAAATTGCGAGAAGCTCTTTAATTATAATAATTCAAGTCAGTTGTAAACAACTGCAGCAGGAGAAAGCCAACAGACCTGCTGGGCCCAGTTCTGGAAACCACTCTGAAGTTTGTATAGTGTCTAGAGGACAGAGACTTAGCTCTAGCAGGAAAATAATTTTTCCAAGACACACTAAGTTTATTTTAGATTCATGTATATCTAAGGTAATGAACAGTATGTACAATTTGTAACCTGGCTTCGTCTCCTACCCTGAATATGTTTAATAACTTTTCAATTCAGATTTTTGGAAGCGTGGTTCATAAGTCTTGAGGCTTATGTAAACTTAAAAGTTTACTTTTTCAGATAGGCAAAGCAGGCTCTTGTAGACAACTGGAAAGCAAGAGTGTTCTTTTCCTACATTGAATAGTAAGAAGCCCTACAGAGAAATCTATCATTTGTGGAAGAGAAAAGAATATAGTTAATTTTAACCTGGGTTCAGACTATCCACCTTAATGTATTAGTAGCCAACCAGGGCTCTTTTTTTTTCATTCATTAGGCCCTACATTCAGCTTCCTTAGCTACACAGATCAAATTTTTAAATAACATAGGATCTGAATAAAGTATTTTGGGTTCAAGTAACTTGCTTCATAATTGATCTTTTGTTAGAATGGATTCACTTTTTAAAGGGAGTCATATTTCATATTTCTAGTTTCACATTTTCCTTGATCAAAGAGGAGCTTGCAATATTCTCTTTCCATATTATAAAAAACAATTTTTTCCTATTAAGATTAGTCAATGATCAGGAGTAACTCTGAGTGCTCATATCTCATCTGCTGATTGGACAGAATGACCTTAGTTCAGGTAAGATTTATGGACTGTTGCCTATGAGGAAAAAAACATAATGCTATATTATTGCTTTGTAGAATTTAGAATTTTCTCAATGCTCTAAGAAAAGGGACAAATATAAGCAGAGAGAAATAAGTAACAAAAAAATTGTGAATCTAAACACAGTAAAGCATCGTCAGGTCTGGAATGAAAAGAAAACTTTTGCTTTCGCTGGAGAAGCTACTCCTATGTGTTAGTGTAAGATTCTTTGGAGCAAGCCCTATGTATGCTGCATGCTATAATTTCTTGAACAAAGTAAGATTTTCTGCTCCTGTGACTATTAAAAAAACACAATGAAACAAAGCAACAAAACAAATATTGACCAATAGTCATTTTTGTAGGGTATTTTTTGAAATTAAGATCTCTAAATTTGAATGCTGCATTTTTAAGAGAAAATATCATGATTTTAGTATTGCTAACGCCACCAGTGTTGAGTCCTGTACACACTCACAAATTCATGTAAATTAGGATTGTAGGTCTTACAAGGCTAGATGGGACCTCAGAAGTCATCTAGTCTTATCCATAGCATATGTTACAAATGAGGAAACTGATGTGACCTGCCAGAGTCATAAGTTAGCTAGGCTATTCTGAAGGTTCTTGGTTCTTAGTGACATTCTCTTTAGTTTTTTTTTGGCCTATGACTAAAAAATTAGTTACTTTAATGAACTGTTGTATATTCAATCAGAGAGGGTCAATTCTAGTTTTTTACATTTCAGAAATATAGGGTGTGATAGTTATTCATGCTGTTCTTCAAATATTTCTGGCTTTCTGCTTTATGATACTGCATTTTCTGTCTCCCATGTGGTTGGATGGGATCTTGTGATTAGATTGACCAATTATTTGTAAGCAGAATTGTGTGTTAATTCTGAGTAAGAGATTATTATTATTTTTTTTGAGTTGGAGTCTCACTCACTGGAGTGCAGTGGTATGCTTGTGGTTACTGTAGCCTCGACCTGCTGGGCTCAGGTGATCCTACCACTTCAGCCTTCTAAGTAGCTGGAACTACAGGCACGTGCCACCATGCCCAGCTAATTTTTTGATTTATTATAGAAATGAGGTCTTGCCGAGTTGCCCAGGCTAGTCTTGAACCCCTGGGCTCAGGCAATCCTCTCGTCTCTGCCTCCCAAAGTGCTGGGATTATAGGCATGAGCCGCCATGCTCTGCTGAGATTTTTTTAATAGACAAAACTTGCATATATATTGTGTACAACCTGATATTCTGATATAAATATACATTATGAAATGGCTAAATCAAGCTAATTAATGTAGCCTGGGTTAGGGTATTTAATCCATGGTATGATACCTTCTGAGGATCTTTCTATGGTGGCTGCTTCATTGGCCTATGTCCCTGAATGGGTATGTGCAGCATCTGCTGTTGGACAAGAATAGACATTTGGCGTGAGTGAGAAAGCCCTTTTTGTTTTTAAACCACTAAGATTTGGGGGTTATTTATAATCTGTAAAGGGTATTTTCTTTTTTTTGAGTTGGAGTCTTACTCTATTGCCTAGGCTGGAGGGCAGTGGCACGCTCACGGCCACTGCAACTTCAACCTGCTGGGCTCCGGCGATCCTTCTGCCTCAGCCTTCCAAGTAGCTGGAATTACAGGCTTGAGCCACCAAGCCCAGCTAATTTTTTGATTTATTGTAGAGGTGAGGTCTCACCAAGTTGCCTAGGCTGGTCTCAAACCTATGAGCTCAGACAATCTTCTCATCTCAGCCTCCCAAAATGCTGGGATTATAGGCATGAGCCACTGCACCCGGCTAGGGTATTTTCTTAAAAGGAAGACAATACTTCTAATTTAGGTTATAACATTAAAGGGAAATGAAGAATTTAGGCAACACATTTGGCAATTTAGGGTAAAAAGAGATATATAATTTTTTTTTTTTTGCTTATTGAAGATATCTTTTTTTGGGGAGGGGGACTGTTTCTCCATCATTATCTTGATTCTCCACTTTGGATTTTTAAAAAATCATCTATGGTTGTAAACTATGCATGGAATTACTGTTGGACTCAATCTCAAAATTTTTGAACTATTTAGTTCCCACGAGAGCTGGTTAAAAATTTTTTTTTGAGCCATTGTCATTTTAAATTATAACCAGGATTAAAGTAAGAGTCAAGTGAAGTAACCATAAATTAAAGAAAGAGTCAAGAAATCTGGTTCTAGTTTTCATCTTGCCACTGCATGACCTTCAATCTATCTGGGTCTCAGGACACTCACTCATCTATAAATAGTGTTGAAACATATCATCTTGAATATCTTTCTAGCTGTGTTAATCTGTAATTCCACGAAATCAAAGTAACGTGCTGCTTGCTATTTTGGGTTAGGGACCTGAAACAAAATTTTAAAACATAAGAACCAGGTCTAAGCATATCTTGGTATAACAATTTAAGGATAATTAATACTTAAATTCATCTGAAACTTGAACTGTCCTGGAAAGTGATATATTGTATTTTCAGGGTCCTATTTCTTTTGTGAGTACTAGCCATGAGTTTTAAGAATATACTTTCTTAGCCAGGTGTGGTGACTTGTGCCTGCAGTCCCAGTTGAGGTGGGAGACTGAAGTGAGGGGATCACTTGAGTCCAGGAGTTCAAGGCCATCCTGGGCAACATAGTAAGACTTTATCTTTTTTTTTAAAGGAATAAAATAAAAATATATTTTTCATTTTTTCTGATATTTAAACGTATTTTCCTTGAATTTTAAAACTTTTTTTCTTCTTTAGCATTCAGAAAAAGTTTCCCAAAGATGAACTGTACTTCTGTTTTGTTTAACTTGCTGTTTCAGTCTCTCCAACATTTCTTGTAGAGATGTAGGTGCCATGATCTTTACCATTTTTATCTACATTTACTTTATTCTTCCTAAGTTTTAAGTCTTTAGAAAAATATTGACAGGCTCAGTATTAGCCTCTCTTCTTGATGAAGTGCAACAAAGTTTGCATTTAAAGTTTCAGCTATCAAATCTCTCAGAATGTTTTGTCTGTAGAATGTTCAGTTTTGGGACTGAAGGCTAAGTGACAAAGCCTTTAGAATCAAGTGCTGTGTGCCCAAATGGTGGCAGTGATTGTCACTGGTTTCTTGCTCTGACTTTTTGGCTTTTGCCTTCTAAGAGTCAGGAGTAAGCTGGCCACAGAGCCACAGAGCCATAACCCTGGCTGAGAGGTACCTATCTCAATTATATTAATTTCATTGCTAACAGACTGGAAGAGACTAGATGATCTATGAAAACCAGTCTAATTGTTTGCTTTTATGTAGACACTCTTATAGATTATTAATTTTTTGTAAGTTTTTGTACTGTAGTTCACTATTGTATTTAATATTGTAACATGATACTCTTTAAGAACGATGTTAGATGAAGAAAGTTGTTCATGATGATTGTCATTCTTCTTGTTGCAAAATATACTTTTTTAAGCTGAGCTCAGTGGCTCAGCCTGTAATCCCAGTGCTTTGGGAGGCTGAGGTGAGTGGAGTGCCTGAGCCTACAGGTTCGAGACCCGCCTGGCCAACTTGGCGAGACCTCATCTCTACAATAAATCAAAAATTAGCCGGGCGTGGTGGTGCGCGCCTGTAGTTCCAGCCACTTGGATCGCCGGAGCCCAGCAGGTCGAGGCTGCAGTGGCCAGGAGTGGCCACTGCACTCCAGTCTGGGTGACAGAGTAAGACTCCAACTCAAAACAACAAACAAACAAACAAACAAAAAAACACCAAAAAAACACCAAAATGTACTTTTTATAGAATTAGAAACTGCTTGAAAATATAAACCTATTCAATTGTACTGAGATCCCACACCTTGTTTTAATGCAATGGTAAATAAAATGTTCCTTATATAAAGTTCAATTTTTAAGAAAGCAGAGGTGTGACATTTTGACTGGTGTTACTTATTTTGCATTGCTAAAACATTACTTTCATTTTCTGCTTTACCTGTATCTTAAATATAGAGACAGTTCTAGTGCACTTACCCAAATAAATAAAAATAATCTAACATGGACACAATCATTACTCAGTCACAAGAATGTTATTGAACTTGAAGTACCATTAAGTGCCTTAAAAAGTTGGATATGATGACCTCAGAGATACAGTCTTGTCTAGTGTAGATAAATTAGACTAGTCATCCTACCTGATCTTAAATATTGGCTAGTATAGTACAGTGCAGTGTTGGAGAAAGCGATTCACTGTCTCTGGATTTCAGTTTTCTTTGAAGAATGTACAAGACCCCAAAGACAAGGTGATACACTGTAAGCTTTCTGTATATTTGTGAACCACAATCTTGGGGTCTCTGGATAGGTATGAGAGGTATGTGGGGTGAGGTATTTTATTGACTCATCTATACCACTAGGCTCACAGCACTTAACTGAGCTAAGCCAGAATCTGCATGTCACAACTTGGGTGGCTTAATTGCCAAGGAGCATGAATGGGTGGAATGTAGTGACAGAGAATATCCTGAAAAATGTTCAGAGTTGATGGTATGAGAGATATGTGCATTTTGCATGATTATTTTCAGCGGCACACTTGCTACTTTAGGCATTCTTTCTTAGCCTTCTAAAAACAAGTAATGTTGTTTGCTTGATCACAGCCATTTCTCCAAGTCTAATGAATAATATTAAGAAAATTCTAATAATCGTATTACTCTGAGCTTCCGGTTAGTGGACCCATAAGATTTCTTTTAGCTCAGCAACAATCCACAAAGGGAATGAGCTGTATTCTTATGGTACTTAGCATTTGAGGTAAATGCAGATTTTTTTTTTTTTTTATATTCACACTTCTTTAGAGGTTTTACAACACACTCAAGTAACTATACTTAGCATGCCTTAAGGGAATGTTGACTATAATAGGTCTGATGTTTTGGGGGAAAATACTTGTGCTCATCAAGATAAAAGCAAATAAAACGGTAAGGCAACAATAATACTTGCATAAGTGTTCTGTTAACCTGTCTGTGTTGGGCTCCGTAGGCAAGAGTGAGCCACTTCTTCTGACTGAGGGCTGGGTGCTGGTTCGCATCTGCTGCTGCTGCTGAGTGTCAGTTATGCAGAACTCCTGACCCCTTTCCATTTTCAGAACAAGAATAGAGCTAATTGTAGCATCAGGATGCAATGCATTCCAAAATATATTTACTCTGAAGCAGTAATCTCTTCCACATCCTGTAGAGCAACCAAGAAGGGCATATTTTTTGTCACTTAGTATATTTATGACATTGGATTTGAAACTCTAAACCTCAAATGAGCTGAAAAAATATAGTTCAAATAATCTGATTTGTATACAGTTCAAATATTTTAATAATGAACCCCATGAGATCATCTACATTATTATACTGTGGTGGAATTGTGTTGTGTTAACTTGTACTTTAAATAATAAGAAAACCAGTTTTAGAGAGCATCTACTGATAATAGTAGTTGCCATAATGGCACTGGATCTGCATCCATACCTGACCCTAGTCCAAGTCATAACTTGGTAAAGTTTGCATCTCTCCTTCATTTAATTAGTTCTTTAAGTTTTCTCTCCTGGCCAGAAGCCCTTGCCCTAATTCCAACAGACTCCCAGGATTGGATAAAGTTCTTCCTTAACCATATTAAAACATCTGATCTCAAGACCTGTACCCCTATGTTTATTGCAGCACTATTCATAATAGGCAAGATATGGCATCAACCTAAGTGTCTATGGACAGACAAATGAATTTTTAAAAATGTGGTATACATACACAGTGAAATACTAGTCAGTCATAGAAAAGAATGAAATCTTATCATTCTTGGCAACGTGGTCGAGCCTGGAGGACATTGTGTTAAGTGAAATAAGACAGGCACAGAAAGACAAACACTATGGGTTCTCACTCATTTGTGGAAGTTAATAAAGTTGATCTCATAGAAGTAGAGACTAGAATAGTGGTTACTAGAGGTTGAGAAGGATAGGGGGAGGGGGATTAAAGGCTGATTAAAGAATGCAAAATTACAGCTAGATAGGAATAAATTCTGGTGTTCTGTAGCACTGTAGGATGACTATAGTTAACAATACGTACTCTGTGCCCAGGCTAGAGTGCAGTGGCATGCTCATGGCTACCACAGCCTTGACCTCCTGGGCTCAGTTGATCCTTTCTCCTCAGCCTTCCAAGTAGCTGGAACTACAGGCACATGCCACCATGCCTGCCTAATTTTTTTATTTATTGTAGAGATGAGATCTCGCCAGGTTGCCCAGGCTGGTCTCAAGCCCATGGCCTCTGACAATCCTCTCACCTCAGCCTCCCAAAATGCTGGGATTATAGGTGTGAGCCACTGCTCCGGGGGGCCCTGTCTAACCTTTTTAAGCCTCTGTTTCCTTATTGTAAAATAAAGGCAATACCTTACAGTTTCAAAAAACAAAACAAAACAAAACAAACAAAAACCCCAATACGTGATTGTATATTTTCAAACAACTAGAAGAGGGAATGTTGAATGTCCTAACACAAAGAAATGATAAGCATTTGAGGCAATGGATGTGCTAATTACCATGAATTGATCATTACAAATTGCATATATATATATATATATATATATATCAAAATATCACTCTATGACCCATAAATATGTATACTTATTATGTGTCAATTAAAAACAAGTAAAAAGGAAAAAGCAATAATCACATGCACAAGTAGAGCTTGATATGGCTGTAAAAAAATCTGATCTTCAGAAGGAATGTAAAACTAATACACGCAATGGTATAATTAACCAATAATAATGCCATGAGCAGAAATAGGAAACCTCTAACTTCAATGCTTCTGGACTAACTTCATCTGACAATAAGAAAATTTAGTTTCCACAGGACTTGGAGCCACAAGACCTGGGTCTAAGTCCTGGCTCAGTTGCTCTCCAGCTCTCCATCTTCTCAGCTTCAATTTCTGTTACTTGGGGACGGACATGACTCTTTAAGATGACATGTGTTGAAGTGTTTTATAAAACATGAAGCACTCTTACTCTAGAAGTGCTTTTTAAAATTGCTTTAAAACTATGCAAGAAACTCTGACTAGGAAGTCAGAAGCCTTGAGTTTAGTTCTACTTTGCTACTCCTGAAACTCTGAGACCTTGGAAAAGTCTTCTAATCTTCCTTGCCACAAAAACCTGCAAGTTGGCTGGCGCAGTGGCTCACACCTATAATCCCAGCATTTTGGGAGGCCAAGGTGAGAGGATTGCCTGAGTCCATGAGTTCGAGACCAGCCCGGGCAATTTGGTGAGACCTCATCTCTACAATAAATCAAGAAAAATGAGCCGAGTGTGGTGGCGCATGCCTGTAGTTCCACCTACTTGGAAGACTGAAGTGGAAGGATCACCTGAGCCCAGCAGGTCAAGGCTGTGGTAGCCGTGAGGGTGCAACTGCACTCCAGCCTGGGCGACAGGGTGAGACTCCGACTCAACAAACAAAACAAAACAAGAAACCCCTGAAAGTTGAACCAGAATATCTCTAAAGTCCCTTTCAATATGAGGCATTTTGCGTTTCCATGAATCAAAATCATTTGCAAAGAAAACACCGTGACATCTAGTACGGAGCATAGAACATGGCAAGAGTTTGAAGTAGGAGGTAAGTAGAGGAAGGAATAAAGGAGATGAGATAATGGGGGAATTGGGGTTATACTCTCAGAGGAGAACTGATGGAAGCTATAGCACAACAGGTAAATGGGGCGGTGTGGAAAAACCCCTAGAAAAAACCCATTAGTTTAGATGGGCTCACAGCTTTGGGGTAGAAGTTGCAGAGATATCTGGGAGCTGAATAGGCATTGTTAGAGTTTTGGGGGGAGGGGAGTGCAGTGTTGTCACGGGGATAGGATGTAATGCCACAGGGATTTTGGTGGTTAGCAACTGCCAGGATGAATGTAGTAGGAGGAGGCGGTGTAGATGACAGTGACCGTGAAGACAAGGCAACCCTCTTACCTTGTCTCTCCCTGAGTCCACTGGGCAGTGAGAGTTAAAATGTAAATCAGAGACTTCTCTGCCCTTTTAAAAATCCTTTAATGGTCTTCTTTGTATTGAGATTAAAATACAAATTCCTTATCATTGTCTTTCAGGTCCCTAAGGGAATTGGCACTTGCTTATCTCTCTAATTACTCCTACACCTCTGTTTCCACTCCACCTCTTTCTCTCTAAATTTCAGACTCCTGGGGCAGCTGGAGGTCACCAAGGTATGCCTGCATTAGGGCCTTAGCATGGGCTATTTCTCCACCATTCTTCATGGGGTTGGTTAGGTTCTTTGGGAACTTAGCTTAGCTGTTTTTTCAGATGGGCTTTCTCTGACCACCTTACAGATAGTACTCGCTGCCCCTTGTGTAAGCTCTTTGTTTCCTAAACAAGCATCATTGCAATGTACAATTATTATACTTTTGCATGGTGTCTGACCAAGGAATTGTTTGTCAAATGATTGAATAAATGAGTGAGTTGACATTTTTTTCCTTTCTCTTCCTCTGTCTTTTCTCTACTTCTTTATTTTGTCTTTCTCTGATGTTTGCAAAGTTAATATATCTTATCTACGAGTATTTTTTTGATGATAAAAGTAGTACACATCCATGCCAAAAAATTAAGTAATACTTAAGGACAGTCTAAGAATGAAAATAAAAAATAACTGAAATTTCATCAGCCAGAGAAAAATCAGAACTAACATTTTATTATATATGCTTTTAAAGTTTTTCAGTACAGATTAAATATATATATATATATATATACACACATACACACACAAAATGTGATTATGGTATACATGCTCATTTGTAGTTTTTTCCACTTATTAACTTATATTTATCATCATTTTCTCCTCTTTTATCATACCCACTCCCTTTCCATACAGCTCAAATTTGAAAGTAAAGTGTGTTTTATTTTATTCGTTGTATTTATTTTTAATTATTATTGTTATTTTTTTAAGGAGAAAAGGTCTCAGTTTGTCACCCAGGCTGGAGTGCAGTGGCACAATCATAGCTCACTGCAGCAATATTTTTCTATCAAAAATTTAACAAAACCAAGTTGCTTTTTCCTTTAAAAGACCCCCAATTAGTCAAGTCTGTGCATCCCTCCTAGAAAGCCTTTTTTTGTCATTGACATTGGTGGTATTCTTCTCTGCCTATGAGTTAGCCTGACCCTGCCTTTTCCAGGCATCATTTGGCATTTGGTATAAAAAGTAACTGTTATTCTTGTCTTTCACTGCCAGCATTGCAGACTGGGCATTTAAATGCCTTGGACTGTGTGTTTAGAGAAGCTAACAGCTGCATGTGCTATTTCCAATACTCTTAAAGATCCACCCAGGATGTGAGCATGGGGATACTTATCATTTCTTTTTTTTGGAGAAAGAAGGCTAGATGTAAAATTGGTGAGTGATATGCAGAGGTGAAAACTAGGTGAGAACTTCTTCAACAGATTGTAGGCTAGCCATCTGGTATCCAGAGAAAACTACATTCCTTTGAGCAGATTTTAGAATGCTCATCTGCCTGGACTCAGGGTATTTACACATAGGGAGTGTTTCCGGTGCTCAGTAAGATAAGTACAGTATATTTCCAAAACAAACAAGCAAGCTAACAAGCCAATTTCACTCTCCCTGCCTTATGTATATATTTGGGAACAGCACTGTAAATTACTAAACAACCAAATGGGCAAAACCGAATGAAAAACCTTGATTTTTCTCTTTAAAAAGAAAAAAATATTTGGGAATTAAGGGGCAATGGGCAAAGCCTTCCTTTCATGGAAGCATTGAAATACACAGCTGAATTGTGTTTCTAGTTGTTTATGTGTACCTTGAGCTCAATCAATAAATGATTCATTGTATACTGTTTGATCAAATTAGGCTGCGAAATTCTTGTTATATTTTAATAGGGCCAAATCACAGATTTTTCTCAAAGTAATTTGCAGCCCAAAACCTAATCGAACATTAGATCTTCATTTCTGTCCTTTTCATATAATGCTATTAAATCATTTTGTGTTCTAGGACTTTTTTGTTTGGAAAAGAATGCTTAAAATTATTATTATTTTCCTTGGCTATAATTACTTAAAAACCCATCACCGATAGACTTTGATCATTGTTTGTTTTGTTGTGATGTGGGGGGCAGGTAGTTAGCACGTTAGCATTTGAATAATTACTTGATATGAGAATGTATTTTAGACTTGGAAGGATGTAGCAGATGTTATCAGTGCCCTTCCCACTTCCTTTAAGACCATTTTATTGTGCTTTAGAGTTTCAATGTATTTGAAAGTGCTGGGGAATTGTCACCAAACCTCAGAAACCCCCAACCAGTAGCTGATGGTAGTTGGGATATAATTACTCCAGATTCCTCACCCTTTGGATGGAATGATTGTAAGTCCTGTGTTTTCCTTCAGAGTTTCCTGCTGAAGTTAAATTCTGGTCTTTGGCTTAGCAATACACCCTTAATTAGCAATCTTCTCTTTTCTGCTTCCCTACCAGTCATCCCTGTATCTCCCTAATAAGTTATTTGCAATAAAATCTTTTCCTCGAATCAAACCAAATTTCTGGTTTTCAGGGATATCTAATCCAAAACAAACCTCTTACATTCAGGTAACTGTATATTATCCTAGATAGATACAAACAATCTTGGCTTAATCTGCTTAACAGGTACTTTACATACAGAGGTTTGCCAAAAAAAAAAAAAAAAAAGTATTCACATTTCAAGAAAGGAAAAAACTGCATTAAAATTGGAACACTCAGGCAGCCCCCTCTAGTGCCCTCCCACTGTGGAAGATTTTCTATTCTCTCAGTAAATCCTGCTTTCTCAAAAAAAAATTGGAATACTCAATAAAATGAATACAAGTCTCATTTGACTTCTGCAATTACAAGAGGTGCTCAAAGTGGTTACCATCAGCGTCCAGACACTTCTGATTATGGTGAACTACCGCAGGACTTGTTGCTGTGTGAGGTTTTCCAGATCTTCCTTTGTGCACATCACACACGGTACCATGCGACTCAAACTTACCCCGAATGCGTGCAATTGTTAGGTGTGTTGGAGGATCTGTTGCATACTCAACACCTCCATTGTCGTCTTACTTCCACAACATTCTCACATTTCAAGTACCACTTCGAAATGATCTTGCGCTCCTCCAGTGACATCCGTGCTTCTGCCATTAGCTTTGATTGTCCTGCCTATCGCATGGGGACGCTAAGCATTCATTTGATTAACGCCATCTTTTGAGTGAACATCATACTACACATTACTACCATAATTCAATTCAACATCGAAAAGTAATACATAGATAGCATCTCTTAAAATGTGCATACATTTTTTGGCACCCCCAGTATTTTCACTATCTGATAGCACAGTATTGCTAATTGCCTACTGAATACTGTCTATTTTTTTTAAGTTAAAGCTTTTGTTTATCAAAAACATAATTAAACAATTAAAAAACAATGAAAGCACCAGAAAAATAAGTACCTAGTTTAAACACAATAGTATTACAAGAGCTTGTCCCAATAGTGTCACTTAGAGACAGACCAGAATATGCACCAAGTGCAAAATTTAGTGACTAAACTTACTTAGAATTATCTTTTTATTATTGCATTTCATAGCATCTTCTATTTTATAGGAGACTTAGAGAATTTGCAATTTTATTTTATTTTCTTATTATGTTTTGAGTTGAAGCCTCATTCTGTCGCCCAGACTGCTGTGCAGTAGCACGCTCCCGGCCACCGCAGCCTCGACCTGCTGGGCTCCGGCGATTCTTCCGCTCAACCTTCCAAGTAGCTGGAACTACAGGCGCGCGCTACCACGCCCGGCTAATTTTTTGATTTATTGTAGAGATGAGGCCTCGCCAAATTGCCCAGGCGGGTCTCGGACCCGCGGGCTCAGGCAATCCACTCACCTCGGCCTCCCAAAGCACAGGATTACAGGCTGAGCCACCGAGCCCAGCAGACTTAAGCTTTCTTTGTAAGAAGGATGTCCACCCTGATTTCCTGGAGCCACTAATCACAGTGGAACTTTCCCTACCTGCTTTCCCTTGGATCACTAAGGTGGAAGAGTGGGAATAACTCAGTGCAATCCTTACCTATTATTAGGAGAATACGACTATACATTTTATTTACTTGTAGGTTTCCTTTTAAAAATTTTTTTTAACTATTTAAAAATCTATTTCATTTCTTAGTTATGCATCCTTAATCAGGTTGTGTGCCTTTCAAGGACAGAGATAATATCTTCTCTATTCATCTTTAGTTTCACCATTTCACTATTTACATGAAGTTATTCAATAAGGCTGATTCATGATTTCCTGCCCTTTGTCTATGGCACTCCCCATCTACTGTAAACGTTAATTTGCTACCTCTCATCGCTTATATTTCCTACCTAGAAAACCTTTTCTTCCTTTTTGCTAATCTGTGTCACTCACAGCCCTCAAGATCCATCTCATCTCTGAAGGAGATTCCTTTTCAAATGCGTCTTTATTTCCTTTATATTTCTATTGATTTGACCTCAGTGCTTTGAATTAGCTGGTGCTACAGTGTACAACTGTTACCATTTTGGTAAATTGTTCTGAATTTAATGTGTGTGTATATACTTTCATATTGACTTGTAGGCTTTTGAGATCAGGTATAGTATCTATTTACTTTTGTATAGACATAAAATAGTTTGTGCTACTTCTTAAATAAGTTTTTTTTTCTTTTTGAGTTGGAGTCTCACTCTGTTGCCTAGACTGGAGTGCAGTGGCCGCTCCCGGCCACCGCAGCTTCGACCTGCTGGGCTCCGGTGATCCTTCCACTTCAGCCTTCCAAGTAGGTGGAACTACAGGTGCGTGCTACCACACCCAGCTAATTTTTTTTTTTTTTTGAGTTGGAGTCTCACTCTGTCACCCAGACTGAATTGCAGTGGCTGCTCCTGGCCACTGCAGCCTCGACCTGGTGGGCTCTGGTGATCCTTCCGCCTCAGCCCTCCAAGTAGCTGAAACTACAGGCGCGTGCTACCATGCCCGGCTAATTTTTTGATTTATTGTAGAGATGAGGTTTCACCAAGTTGCCCAGGCAGGTCTCGAACCCGTGGGCTCAGGCAATCACTCACCTCAGCCTTCCAAAGCATGGGATTACAGGCTGAGCCGCCGAGCCCGGCTCCTGCTAATTTTTTTAATTTATTGTAGAGATGAGGTCTCGCCAAGTTGCCCAGGTGGGTCTCGAACCCGTGGGCTCAGGCAATCCACTCACCTCGGCCTTCCAAAGCGCGGGATTACAGGCTGAGCCACTGAGCCCAGCCTTAAATAAGTTTTAAAACTCAAATTGTACCATTGTTAACATCGGCACATTCTCCCCCATTGCTCCTATTACATCCACTGAACTAGAAGCTTCTAAAGTTGGAAGTGGCATCTGATCATAGTACATCACATACAAAGCCTCATTGATACTGCTCTGGGTAGCCCTGGAAGTTTTAGTATGGTACTTCACCCTTAAAGAGCCAATAGATTTGTGTGTGAATGTGTTTGTGTATCTAGGTATTGGATTGGGCAGTCATATCCCACTAATACTTACTTTGACCTGCATGCTTACTTTAGTTCTGAGCTAGCTGACTATATCCTATTTGCCAAATATATTTTGCAATCAAAATTACTGCAAAGAAGACTTGTTTTCATGGTTGTAGTATGGATGAGTGAAAAATTTCAGCTAGAATCATTCCTAGATGATTAGAATTCATAGTGATGAGGTTTTTGGCAAGGTAATAGTGTTAAACTAATCTGTTGTCCTTATCTGCTAGCCTTGGCTATCTACAACTGTCATCTTAACTTCAAGATGAGAGCTGCACTCTTAATTATCCTAATTATCTTCCAGGCCATCTTTTATTTCTCAAAGACATAAGAAATAGGAAATCTTCCCAGAAGATTTTCTCTCTTGCAATCATATGTCAGTTCATGAACTTGAACATCTTTTAGTTTCCACCCTTGCAGTATGACTCAGTGCTGGGGTACCTTGCCCCTGGTATCCAACCCCTTCTCTTTACATCCTCCCAACTTCCTCTTAACTGGCTGACAAGATCAGCACCTTGACAAAGGTAGAGGAATAGGCAATCTTGTCAATGTCAACTATATAACTTGGAAGGGAGGTTTTGTGAGCTGTGGTTTATGTCTCAGACATTGGAGAAGAAAGAAGAGTTGAGGCTCAAGAAAATAAAAATTAAATGTCACTCTGGGGAAGATATCTCAGATAAGGTTAGAAAGAATTATTGAGGGCCTAAAGTTTTTCAGGGCCTATAAAAATTACTGAATTCACAAGTGGAAATTTATCTTTTGTGAATATGTATTTTAACTCTTCTCAGCTATATTTTTGATATTTGTTTCCATTTTCTTTAAAAGAGATGCACATAGGACTTTTTAATTTTTTAAGTGTTTTACTTTGGGAGCACCGAGATCCTAGGAAAGAATCTGACCCTCTATGAACTCAGGGGGACCAGCCTCCACAGTGAGTTGGACACTTCTGGTCATATCTTCACTAGAAGCACCCTGCCTGTTGGATGCAGCAATTTTCTTTCTGGTTCTTGTTTGCTCATCCTCTCTATACCAAGCCTCTGGAGGGTGGGAACTCGTGCTGTCATAATTATATTAGCCCACTACCATTAGTTTGGTATAGATGCTCAGTAGATATGAATCCCCTGACATCCTGAAAAAGCCTCAGGCTCTTGGATGGAGGAAAATTAGCTGCATTTGAAAGCCATACCTCAATTTATGTTGGTCACTGCTATATAAACTTAATTATTGATTTTTAAAAATTTTATCTGAATTACGTTGCTAAATTATTTTTAGTTTTATGGTCTTAAAGTTTCATTTTCTAGCTTTTCTAGGTATATAATAAATTATAATGTATTTATCACTTAATTTAGTCTTATGTTGCTTATTTTGTATATTAGCAAGAACTTCAAGAAATGTTGAACAGTAGATGTCTTTTTCTTAACTCTCAAAAGGAATATTTTTTAGTATTTTGCAGTTTCATATAGTATTCCTTGTTGGGTTCTGATAAATATTCTATTGTTTTTAGGAAGTTTCCTTCTATTCCTGTTTTTTTTTTTTTTTTGAGTTGGAGTCTCACTTTGTTGCCCAGACTGGAGTGCAGTGGCTGCTCCCGGCCACCGCAGCCTCCACCTGCTGGGCTCCAGCGATCCCTCCACCTCAGCCTTCTGAGTTGCTGGAACTACAGGTGCACGCTACCATGCCTAGCTAATTTTTTTGATTTATTGTAGAGATGAGGTCTCACCAAGTTACCCAGGTGGGTCTCGAACCCGCGGGCTCAGGCAATTCACTCACCTCGGCCTTCCAACGTGCGGGATTACGGGCTGAGCCACCGAGCCCAGCTCTATTCCTGTCTTTAAAAGAAGTAGGGTAGTTTAGTGCTTAAGAGCATAGACTTAGTTCCTGGTGCCCTAGGTTCAAATATTGGGTTCACCACTTTGTTAGGTGTATGACTCTGGGCAAATCACTACCTTCCTTGTATCTTATTTCCTCCATCTATAAAATAGAGCTACCTCATAGGGTTGTGAATATTAAATTATTTAATATGTGTAAGGTAACAGTGCCTGGTGCACAGTACACAGTTTTGCAATTATTATTATATTTAGAGTTTTTATTAGGAATGGTTGCAGTGTTCTATTAAGTTATTAAAAATCCATTGCCATAATTTTATGGGTTATATCATTTTTTTCCTTTTGTAATTCATTTTGTTGACAAGTTTCCAAATATTTGAAATTTCCATGTGCTTTTTGAGTAAAATTGACTCATTCATAATTTTGTTTTTTTTAAGTACAAAAGTAGATTCAATTTGGTAATGTTTTGCTGGCTTTGCAAAATAAATCTGGAAAATTTTTTTTTCTGTTTTATTATTGTGGAGAGTTTTTATCACATGGGAATTGTTCCTTAAAGGCTTGCTAGAAATAATTGGGTCTGATTCTTTTTGGGCATGGGTGAGGGTCTTGGCAGGGACATATCTTTAGTAACTCTTTTAGTCAACTTGAGCTGTTATAACAAAATACCATAGACTAGATGGCTTAAACAAACATTTATTCCTCACAGTTCTGTAGGCTTGAAAGTCCAACATCAAGATGTCAGCATGATTGGGTACTGGTGAGGGCTCACTTTCTGGTTTACAGATGGCCACCTTCTTCCTGTGCCCTCACATTTTAGAGAGAGCAAGAATGCTGGTGTTTGTTCCAGGTCTTTTAAGGGCATTAATTTCTTCTTGGAGACCACATCCTCATGACCTAATCTAACCTTAATTATTTCCTAAAGGCCTACAACTTGCAATAGGGCCTGTGGAACTACAGGTCTTGCTTATGTAGATTGGAGCCCGTGGCAGGAGACTGCTCCCAGGGTGCACTGGTTCCTCGGGTTTGGGGCATATATATTACCCAAGTTAGTTACCACATATACTCCCTTTGAATGGCAATTCCTAGCCTGCTATGGGGTCCTAGTGGAAAAAGAACACTTGACCACTGAAGTAAGTATATGACCTTAAGACCTGACCCACCTTTATGCTGGTGCTGTTAAACAAAAATAAAAATGGAAGCCACAGTTTAGATATATCCCAAGACCAACTGGGCATAACCATGTAGCCAAAACTTAAGTCATTCTGATTTCCCTGAAACACCATCTCTGATCATTAAATAGAACACAAAATGTAAGTTTTATGTCCTTGTCAGTGTGATTCAGTGAAATTAAAGCAATCAGCTATAGACCAGCTTAAACAACTCTACTTTTCCTGAAAAGAATGTTTAACAGCCAATAATGAAAAAGGTAAAAATATTCCCTCTCCTGTGCTTTATAAACTATAAGATGAGCTTCTTACCATTTGACTTGAGTCTCCTGTTTTATGATATGTACTTTTTGTATGACAATAGACTTTAACATTTTTCTTAATTTGGTGTTATTTTTCACAGTATTCACTAAGCCTGTTAATAAAACAGGACAGGTTCATCAAAGCAACATCATTAAATGGAAATGTTACATATAAGATTAGAGTCTGACAGGGACCCCAGGGGTCAGTCAACTCCATGAAGTAGCTGCCTTGTGAGAGGAGGCTGGACTGCCCATAGTGGATGCTCCCTTAGCTAAGCATAGCCCATGGTTCAAAGATATACCTGCTGATGGTTTGGTCTGGTTTACTGAGGGATCTGTGAAACTCAAAGCTGATGGAGTCTAATGGGCTGCTGTAGCCATCCACCTTGCTATGGTTTGAATGTTTTTGTTGCCTCCAAAACCCATATTAAAAGTGAATTACTAGCCTTGTGTGGTGGCTTATGCCTGTAGTCCCAGCTACTCAGGGGGCTGAGGTTGGAGAATAGCTTGCGCTCAGGAGTTCGAGACTCTATCTCTAAAACAATAAAAATGCAATCCCCAATGCAACAGTGTTGGGAGGTAGGGCCCAATGTTTAGGTCATGGAGGCTTGCCTTCAGGAATGGATTAATACCCCTCTAAAAAGAGCTTGTGGAGTGGGTTTGCTCTCTTCTTCTTTTGTGCAATGTGAAAAACAATGTTCCTCCCCTCCAAAGAATGCCTTGTTCAAAGCATCATCTTGGAAGTGGAGACCTGTGCTTTGATTTTAGACTTTCCTGCCTCCAGAACTGTAAGACATAAATTTCTGTTATTTATAAAATACCCAGCCTCGGGTATTCTATTATAGCAGTACAAATGGATTAAGACACACCTTAAAGATGGATACCTTTTGACTAAGACCAGAAAGGGATACTCTGCCCAATCGGCTGAACTCTGCAGTGGTGATGGCTGTGCAAGCAAATCTAACAGCAACTCTCTGCTACATATTTAAAGATTCATGGGCCATTGCAAATGGGCTAGCCGTATGGTCTGGTGACTTGGCAGATTAGTGATTGAACCATTAAGGCCTCCCTTATGTGGGGACATGAACTATGGCAGCAGTTTGTGAAATGGAGAAGAGACCTATTTGTTATTCATGGCATAGGACCATTTAAAAGGGAACATGAATGGAACTCACAAGCTGATCTAGGATGTGTTCAGAAAATGGCCATGGTTACCCATTGGGTCCACTACAGATTGGGACATGGAAGTCCACCTCAGATGCAAGAATGGGTCATATCACAAGGACCCACCATAACAGAAATGGAAGCCAAAAGATGTAGTATAGGCATGTGACTCCTGCCACTAGCCCAAGTTATGAACGTGGCAAACTGCGACATATCACCTGGAGCAGAGGGCCCATGCCAGTGTAGCATATTGATCAAATTGGGCTGCTAGTTCCTAGATAAGGATTCCAGTGTCTTTGTTCACAGATAATATGATTGTCTATGTAGAATTTAAAAGAGTTGACAGGAAAAAAAATCCTGAAATTAATAAGTGATTATAGCAAGGTTGCAGTATACAAGGCTAATGTACAGAAGTCAGTCACTTCCTTTTTTTTTTTTTTTTTTTTTTAGTTGGAGTCTAACTTCGTCACCCAGGCCGGAGGGCAGTGGCATGCTCCTGGCCACCACAGCCTCGACCTGCTAGGTTCAGGCGATTCTTCCCCATCAGCCTTCCAAGTAGCTGGAACTACAGGCACACGCCACCATGGCCGGCTAATTT
>CAUYQG010205210.1:0-11006 GCA_963574415.1 Tarsius wallacei | reverse complement strand
CCAGGCAAGCCAGCAGCTACTTTAGGACTGGGGATGGGAGAGGACGGGTGGGGGTGGAGGATACACAGGGGAATGGGATACGGGGGATGAGGGAGGATGGGAGGAATGGGGGATGGGGGTGGAGATGGGAGGGAGGGTGAGGGACCTCGGCCTGGGCTGGCCCCACCTGGGAGACCCTTGCTGGTTTTGAGCATCTATGCTCCCCACCCTCGGGCTCCCCTCTTGGCAGGGGACACGCACAAGGCCCGAGCTGGTGCTGCTGCAGGAACAGTAGCCGTCCATCAATGGGTTTCCCAGGAGCCGATAGGCTGAGATAGCAGCTGGTTCCTGCCCTGGGCGCCGCTTCCTGTCATGCAGAACGTCCATGTCCACCTGGCACAGCGGGTAGATGCGTCTCCACTGTGGGCTACTGGCCCGGCAGGAGGACTCCAAGGTGTCTCCCTCTCTTATTTTGTTTGAGTCAGGGTCACACTCTGTCACCTAGACTGGGGTATAGTGGCACAATCACAGCTTACCTCAGCCTCTACCTCCAGGGCTCCAGCAATCCTCCCGCCTCAGCCTCCCAAGTAGCTGAGAGTACAGCAGCTTGCAAGCACACCTGGCTAACTTAAAAAAATATTTTTTTTTGTAGAGACAAGGGCTTGCTATGTTGCCCAGGCTGGTCCTAAACTCCCAGGCTCAAGCAATCCTCCTGTCTCGGCCTTGCAAAGTGCCGGGATTACTGGTGTGAGCCACCATGCCCAACTATAGTATCTTTTTATTGTGGATAGCTCAGCTGGAAAGACACAAGCCTGGAGCTCCCAGGGTCTGGAGAAAGGGACTTTGCAGTAAAAGGGAGTAAACCCAAAGGAAGGCGAACCGAGGGAAGAGCACAGAGATAGATGATAGAGACAGAGACAGAGATAGAGATAGATGGAGACAGAAACAGATGGAGAGGGAGAGAGATAAGATAAAGAGATAGAGACAGATGGAGGTAGAGGGGGGAGGGCAAGAGAGAGGGGTAAGGAGAGATAGAGAGATAGAGGGAGAGGGAGAGATAGAGAGGGAGATGGGGAGATAGAGATGAGATATATGGAGAGGTAGAGATAAAGACAGAGACGGAGATAGGAAGAGAGAGACAGAGATGATAGAGACAGAGGGAAAGAGGGAGAGAGATAGAGATGGGAGGGAGAGAAGGGAGAAAGAGGGAGAGGGGGACAGCACGCCCTGACATCCTTGGAGCCCCCAGAGTCCCCAGCGCCTGCAGATGGAAACTTCCCAGCGTCACGCGCCGACTGTCTCTCCTGTGAGCTGGCTGAAGCTGGGTGTCTCGCCATCAGGGAGGCCTGAGACGCGCGTCCACGCTAGACTGAGCCGCAGGAGGGCAGCCCCCATCTCTAGTTCTCCCCTCTACGGCTCAGGACCGCTTGCTTGGGGTAATCGGTTCCATTTGAAAGATACTTTCTGGATAAATAAAAGATATAAAGGGCCATTCTTTTCTCTACTGTCTGATTCTCTATTTCCACTTATACAGAGATAGATGAAAATCCTTAGAGGCAAGAGAAAAGTGGAAGAGACCCCTGCCTGCTGTGCCAGGCACTGGGCCATGCCTAGGTGAACCCTTGAAATGACCCTGAGGCACGACTGGTCTTGCCCTGTGTCTAGGGCGCTCTCTCCTACAGGTGAGGGAACCACCGTTCCAAGAGGCTCAGGTCGCAAGGAGGTCCGTGGAACTATCACCACCTCAGTCCAAGTCCTCCTGACTCCCCTGTCGTGATTATCTCTCCAAATGGCTTCCATGTAGAGGAGTAATAGGAATGTGAGATTTTTATCGTTTCGATATTTAAAGCTTAGGCTGGGTGCAGTGGCTCACACCTATAATCCCAGCATATTGGGAGGCGGAGGTGAGAAGACTGCCTGAGTCTATGGGTTCGAGACCAGCCTGGGCAACTTGGTGAGACCTCATCTCTACCATAAATCTAAAAAATTAGCCAGGCATGGTGGCCCATACCTGTAGTTCCAGCTTCTTGGAAGGCTGAGGCAGAAGGATTGCCTGAGCCCAGCAGTTCCAGGCTGTGGTGGCCGTGAGCATACCACTACACTCCAGCCTGGGTACAGAGTGAGACTCATATTCAAAAAAGAAAAGAAAAGAAAATGCCAGGCGCGAGGGCTCAAATCTGTAATCTCAGTACTTTGGGAGGCTGAGGCAAGAAGATTGCCTGAATTCAGGGGTTCAAGACCAGCCTGGACAACTTGGTGAGACCTCGTCTCTACAATAAATCAAAAAATCTGCTGGGCATGGTGGCACAGGCCTGTGATTCCAGCCATTTGGAAGGCTGAGGTGGAAGGTTCACCTGAGCCCAGCAGGTCAAGGTTGTGGTGGCCATGAGCGTGCCGCTGCACTCTAGCCTGCGTACAGAGCGAGACACCGACTCAAAACAAACAAACAAGCAAACAAATAACAAATCAAGTCCAGCATGCTTAGAAACCCCGTGGGCAAACACCACCTAAATATTCCCACAGTGATGCTTTGTTCTTCTGCAAAACCAATCTGGGCAGGTGAGGAGGATGAGACCCGGGCCCCCGGTCTGCCGTGCCCTCCGTGCCGGCACTGGGCCCAAAGCAACCACAGTGGGGAGGCCTCTCTCCTGGACGGGGTCCTTCTCCGTGGGGCAGGGCCAGGCAGCGAGGAGACCAGGGCCTAAGGGAAGTTCTGCCACGAACGAGCACACAAGCCTGGACAAGTCATGTGACTTCTTGGAATTCGAGTGGGACAGGGACTCATTAGTCCACTGTGTTTGTCTGGGCGAGGAAGGATGGCTACCAGACCAGTCCCAGTGGCAGCCGCGGTGCCTGGCCTCCAGGCCACCAGGGTGGGAGGATGGGTAGCTGGCTGGCATGAGGCTTGCCTTGATGCTGTGGATCTAGGCAGCCTGGGGTCCTGGCATTGCTGCTGGCAGATGGGGATGAGAGAGAAGCAAGCTCGCGGCCTGGGAGACAGCACCAGGGGCCCTGTCCCTCCCTGAGTGACGACAGCCACTCACGCCCCCGAGAGCTCCGGCTGTTCCCCTGCAGTTTGGATGCAGTGTCCTCCGCACCTCCGTCCACTCTGACATGTGCAGTCTCAGACCAAAGCAGCCGGTGTGGTGACCACCAAGTCACGGATTCGCCCCCAGCGGGGCAGAGGGGCCACTTACCCACGATCTCCTGGGGACCGTCTCCCTGTGAAGCTTGGTCTGCAGTGCCTCAATCCAAGACCAAAGTTTCCATATTCACCCTGGAATAACAATCACAGTCACACACATTTGCAAATCACACTGTAATTTACACATCCCCCGCCCCCCCCACGGCCTGGGCTGGGGGCCCTTCCCAAGAGCTACACCATAGAGAAACCGCAAACCCGAGAAGTCCACGAGCGGGGCTGGCCGGGCTTGGACCCAAGTCTTCTGACCCCAGGCTGAGCCTTGCTTCTGTTGTCTAGAAAGCAGGGAACCCTTGCTCTGTCACACTGGGACATTATGAGGAAAGAATCTATAAAAATACTTGTTAAGACCTTTGCAGATTCAAAGCGCTAGGTCCGGACTGAATAATTGATGCGTCCTGGCTGCTTGGAGCTGACATGCAGTCCCCCGCAAGAAGGCTGGGAGTGTGGACGCCTTTCCTTCCATTTCACCCCTCGAAAGAAGCAGTGGAGAAAATTGCCAGGAAAGAGTTGTGCTTCCCTGTGGGTCCAGGAGAGGTCCTGGCTCTCGGGAGTCCCAGATCTAATTTATGGCCACCCTGAAAGGAGAGGCGGAAGCCCAGGGCCCCAGCTGAGAGGTGGGGGCTGCTGGGACACCCAGTCGCCGGTGTGTCCCTTCCAAAGCGGTGGGGCCCTGGGAAAGGGCTGCCCCGGTGGGCAGGGAGAGAGGGTGCGGAGAATCTGAGTCGGTGCGGAGGAGGTGGGGAGGCGGACGTGAGCCGTGGGAAAGCCAGCTCCCCGGGGAAAACGCTTGACAAAGGCAGAGATGCCCGGGAGGGAGCTAGGGCAGCCTGGCACCACCTGGGCCAACCATCACATGAGACCACAGGACTTTTCTGGCCAAAGGCCATGGCGGCAGCGGGGATTAGGAAGGAGAAAGCAGACGCAGAGTGGCCTCTAAAGCCATTTGCCGAGATGAAAGCAGAAGGCGGTGTGGACGGCGACCTGGCTCCATAAACAGGAAACATTTTTCCAGCACAGTCAAGGACACTGGAGATGTGTGCCCTCCCCTGTGGGCTGCAGCCCACCGGAGTGTCTCCTAGCTGACTGCCATTGGACAGGCAAAGCAGATTGAGGACTACCAGAATCCACGGTGTAATTGGCTTCAACTTCAAATAAGCAGAATCAACCGACGCTCCAGCTCAAGTGGGAATCTGTCCCGACGATCTCTCTCTATTTTACTCTGCGGTGCAAGTTTCAAAGCCGAGTAGTTTCAAATAGGGCTTCCTAAGATGTGTCACGGTGTGCCCACGTAGGCCGGGCACCTCTGCACTCGGGCTGGGTGTGCTGACTTCTCGTGGTTGGAAGTTTCCCAGCGTCTGGGCAGGGTCCCTCCCAAGGACACAGTGGGGTCCCTGCGTGGCCTCAGCCTGGCTAGGAATGCCCAGCGGAGCCTGTAGCCAGCTGCAAGAGCGGGGCTGGCCGGGCCTGCATTGGAGCTTAGAGGGGACGTCTGGCTTGACTGCCCACGGGCAGACCCCAAAATGACACGTGTGACCTTGCTTCCCTTCTGTATCAGCTTGTGTTGGACAGACTGGGTTACCGAAGCCGCCTGTGTCCACACTTCACGGAGGGGAGGGATTGGGGCAGGAGAAAGGGACGGAGCAGGTTAGCAGTGGGGCAGAGCTGGGTGTTGGGGGCTTGGGTTGACAGCTAGCCTGCCACTTATGAGATCTCTGGCCTTGATAGACGGACTTAACCTCGCTAGGCCTTGGGTTTCTCATCCACGAGATGGGATCTTCATGCAACCTCCCTCACGGTCTTGGAAGGATCCAACGAGAAAAGTACAGGTGAGTTACCAGCGAGACCTCTAATCCGACCATCACCTGCTGCCCCTGACTATGCTGCCCTTGGCCATGCCCTTGACTTCCAAGCAGGAGAGGTCAGCACACCCAGACCGAGTGCTTGGCTGTCACTCTGTGTGGCCCACAAAATGGGAAACAGTTAACTGAAGCTTCCAGAACAGCACCTTATAGTCAGCTCACTGCTCTCTCTGTGCAAACTGTACTCACTCATCGTCAACCCTGACCCTACTCCACGCACCCTGAGCGCCGGGCTGTCGTCTCATGCTTCCTCAGTAGAATGTGCTATTTTTGCTTTTTTCTTGAGTCAGGGGTCTCACTCTGTTGTCCAGGCTGGAGAGCAGTGGTGCAATCATGTCTTTCCGCAGTCTTGACCTCCTGGACTCAGGTGACCCTTCTGCCTCAGCCTCTCGAGCAGCTGGGACTACAGGTGCACACCACCACACCTGGCTATTTTTTTTTTTTTTTGGTAGAAACGAGGTCTCGCTTGTCTCGAACTCCTGGGCTCGAGTAATCCTCTCGCCTCAGCTTCCCAAAGTGCTGGGATTGCAGGCAAGGACCACTGTGCTCGGGGTATGTGCATTTTGGTCCTAAAATCCTTCACAGACAGTTCTGTGTGGTTTCTATAGGATACCTGCAACCCGGCTGCACTTGACCTGGGGGCATTCAAATCAGGACCCTCTACCCTCACCCCACTCCCAGTCACAGACTGGCAGCAGAAAGTCCTCACTCCAGAGAAGGTGGGGCAGGCACTTAAGTGACTTTGTCTCTGGCCAGCACCTGGCATTTCGTGATTAGCAAAGTAAACACCGGGAATGCATTCTCACGGGTGAAGGCAGAAGCATTTAAGATATGTGCATTGGCCACACAACTAGAGGACACTCTTGACCCGAGAAAGCACAGGTGAAAGAATCTAGTGAGCTCCCCAGGGAGATGCGTCAGGGCACCCGAGAGACAAATTTCTGGGCCGTCACCGAGCCCACAGGACAGGCTGCGTGGACTCCGCTGGACCTGTTTGCAGATACCTGTGGGTTCAGAAATGTCCACATGTGTGGTCCACGGCTTGCTTTCATTCAGACCTGAACATAAGGTTTGTCTTCACCTTCCTCTGAGTTTTCAGAGGCTGCTATCCAACAGATACAACAACCATGACACAGCCTAACTGGAGAGTCATGCCTGCGTGACCACAGGGGCTAAGGCCAGTTCCCGCCCATCATGGAACGAGGACATGGGTCACTTTTGAGTTAAGGGTGAACCGCCAGGTCCCTCAGGGACCTCCAGGTCAAGGACCCTCATCCAGAACCTTTCTGCTAGTCACCGCCCTGGCGATGCCCTGATGATCTCGGCTGGCACGGAGAGGCTCTGCTGGCTTCCTGGAATGAGGAAGTGCCACCCAGCCTTCGAGAAGCCTTGAATCGACGGCCACTGCACAGGTCACTGCGGGGCCCATTACATACCTACCCTTTGATTTGGAAAACGAGGTCTGGAAAACGAGGCTGTCCCACTAGGTTCTAAGGGACAAGTCCTGCCAGGGAGCCTTTGGGTATCCACGGCCAGCTCAGAATATCCCAAAAGGAATTTCTGGCCAGCACTGGAAAAAATGGGACTTCAGACTATGTTCCCAGGGGGAACAGCTGACGCCCCTGGCCCTCCTGGGGAGGAGGGCTGCACTGTACCCTAGGGACTCTGAAAACGACATCCTGGGGACTGCAAATTCCTCTGTGAAGGGAGCTTCTGCAGTGGTGGACAAGGCCACCCCTCTGTAGAGATGACAAGTTGTGGGGGTGGGGTGGGTATTGCCTGCCACGCAGTCCGGCAGGGCCCTGCATGGAGAGAAGAAGCCTGAGGCTGGAGAGCTGCCCCTGGAGAAGAGGGGCCTCCCTGGATGGGCTGTGCCCCAGGGACAGAGACACAGCTACGGCTCCAAGCTCTCCCTCCTCTCAGGGGCGGCTGATGGATGAGATCTGATGTGGCCGGTGGGGGCGGGGAGGGAGGGCAGACAGTGCCAGTGCCGGGGGTGGGGGCGTGGTGAGCCGCTAACTTCTGCTCCTCCTCTCTCCTGGTCTGTCCTTCCTCTCAAGAGGGAAGAGCTGGGGTGGGGGGGAGACTCAGGTGGCGAAGGACTGGCCTTCATCTTCCTCTTAGCTTTCTGCCGCTGAGATCAAGCAAACACACACACAACAGCCATCGCGGCACAACCTACCCTGAGAGTTAACGCCTGCCTGACCACAGGGGCTTAGGCCAGCTCCACCTGCCATGGAATTCCCAGCCTGCTCAGGTGATAGTTCTCACCAGGGAGGAGCTGACACTTGCAGCCTCTGGGCTCACTCTGGCGACAGCCCCCAGCCCCTCAGACCCTACAGGCGATCGCAGAGCCAGCGAGGCGCCTTGCCGCCCCTTCTTTGCTCCTTTCCCACGCAGTGCCATCCTTCCTGCCCCCGCCTGCCCACTGCCCGCTGGCTAGGCTGTCCCCACCCTTCGGAGGTCCTCACCCCATCCACACATCAGGGTGCATTTGCATAGTCCCAGCCATCCAGGTTAATCCGAAGGGATTGCCCACTAGGGGCATGTGAAGGGCTCCCCGCCCCGTCCTGTCAACCAGGGATCCGTCATCTTCCGCCTTGGAGAGCAGCTCAAGTCCCAGGGAGAGCACGGCTCCCAAGGAGTTCTGGGAATTCCAGATGCCCCTGTCGGGCCAACGGGGTTTTCTGCAAGCAAGATTTACCTAGAAAACACAGCCAGTGAGTGTGTGAGAAGCCTAATAAGCAGCTTCGTCCTCCCTGGCCTGGGGCTCTGTGGCTGTCTCTCAGCGAATAGTTAGTGAGTGGGGCACGGCCCTAATTTATTTCCCTGCCAGAGTCCCTCCTGGAGGGAGGCCAAGCTGGTGCATAGGATGGCGGGGACTAGTAATTTAGTGGCAATCCATGCATATGATTGGAAGGACAAGAGGGAGCGAGTGCCCAGAGAGTCGGGGGTCTTCGGGCAGTCAAGGAGGAGGGCAGGATGGGAGAGGTGACCCTTTTTTCTACTTCAGTTGAGAAGGCTTGGGGCTGGCCAGGCACCACGGCAGAGCCTTCCAAGCTCCCGACAGAAGCAGCGGCTTTCCAGGCTCCACAGGGCCGCTTGAGATGGCGGGGGCCGTCTCAGGTCACAGGAGGAGCCCGCCACCAGGCTCTCATTTCATCGAGTGCGACTGGTCTCCTCCCTCTCTCTGAGCCTTGGTCACCTCAGATTTCCTCAAGCAGCCTTCCTTTGAGAGCACTTGCTTAGAATCAGACACAGGAGGCTGAGTCGCTCTGCTCTTTCACCATCCACAGAGCCTGCACCAAGTTATTGAACTCCCCGGAGTCCTGTGGGCAAAACAGGGATAACGATGTGCCCTTGAAGGACGATGGTGCAGGTGAAGTGACCAAGGGACGTGAAGGGTTCCCAAGCAGGGCATGGTTGGTAAATGCACTCAGGAAAGAAGAGCTGTTATCTTTTTTGCTCTAAGACCAGCTTGTGGCTGCTTTCCAAGATCCTTAAAAACACGCTGCAGAAGCTCCCACCGGCGGAAGTGGGTCCGGCCACAGGTGCTGCGGCCACCTCTGCTTCCCTGGACTTTGCCCAGGACTCTCCACTCACCAGCCCTGGCGATCCCTTGGAGGCTCCGGCAGTAGCCCTGTGGACGGGGCCTGGTCCCACCTCCCGGGATTCTCCAGGAATGACAAGGACTTGGTGGAAACGTGGGTTGGCAGAACCTGCCCACCAACCTAGAGCCGATTCACCTTCCAGAACTTCCCAGGAGGACCCGCCCGCCACAGAGCTGTCTCCAAGCACCTCAGGGAATAAAAGCCAGATGCAGGCAACAGGGATTTGCCAAAAAGCAACAGGCCCAACCGGACCTGGTTGAAGACACCTCCTCCCACGTGGCCTGTGGCCCCTGTCCCGGCCATCCAGGCTGCCCAGCTTCAGGGCTGACCTGCTCATTCCTTTGGGGGTGGGGGTGCTTTGGGCAGTGCATCCTCCCCAGACCACACTGGCTTCAGCCCTGAGAGCGCCCTTGGGCCCCGGTGCCCCGGGTCACTTCCCCCGAATTAGGGACCGCATCCCCAGGGACAGAAACTTCCAAACCGCGGAGCCCCAAGTAGACAGGGGAGACAGGCTGGGCGCGGAGGCCTCCAGCCGTCGGGCGGGCGGGAGACCCGCAGAGCCTCTGTGCCCCCTCCCGACGACCGCAGACCCCAAATCTCCACCCAGACTGGGAGCCGGGACGGAGCCGGCAGGGGGCTGGGAGGCGAGCCCGGCCCGGCCGCCCGCTCCCGGGGGAGGGCGCCGAGCCACGGAGCGGGGCGCGGGTCCCGGAGGGCGGGCGGGCGCGCGTCCCCTCGGGGCGCCCCGGGGACCGCGCGCCCGCCGCACCAGCCCCCAGCCCGGGAGAGTCCCGCGGCGGCGCGCACCCACCTCCGGGCGCCGAGGCCCCTCCAGGCTGCCCCTCCAGGCTGCCCCGCCGCCCCGCGCCGCCGGCCTCGGCCGGGGCTGCCGCCGCCGCCTCCGCGCGCCTGTGGCTGCTCGGCGCGGGTCCTTTCGCGGGGACTCCTTTTCCTCCGGCGCTGCGTCAGGGCGGTTGCCGGGCGACGGCAGAGCGATGCGGCCGCCAGCCTCGCGCGGCGACCCCGGGCCCCCGGCCACGCCCGCCGCCCGGGTCCGAGCGCGCCGCGGGTCCTAGCGCCGGCCGGCTCCCTCCCGGCCCGCCGCCCGCGCGGAGACGCGTCGCTCGCGCCCGCCGAGCCCCAGACGAAACCAAACCCAAGCATCCATTTTTCTCCTGAAGCCCGAAACCAGTGGCGACGTGGCTCTGCCAGTGTCAGCAGTCTGCCTGCGCGGAGGGGGCAGGGGACCCCCACGCCCGGAGCCTGCGCTCCGCCCGCACGGGACTCGAGGTCACAAGACCGGCAGCCACCGCCACCCCCGCGCGCCTAACGTGGGCACACGCCCCCGACCGCTCAGCAGGGCAGAGGTGGGCGTCTCCGGCGGGCAGGCGAGGAAACTGAGGCGCAGAGACCCGAGCATGCGTTTCTCCCCGCTGACCGCAGGATGCCTCATCGTAGGCGCTGTGCCACTGGCCTGCAGTTCAGTGCCAGTCCCTGCCCCGTCGGAGCCCAGAGCTGCAGGCCCCTAGGGCGCACGGAGGGCTGCAGCCAAGCTGTCCAGGCCCGGCAGGACGTCGGGACCAGCCCTGGCTGCAGACTGGGGGCCCAGTGCAGACCCACGGGCTTCTGCCTCCTCCCTGGGCTCAAGCCCCAAGGCTAATTTCTGGAAGCGGGCCTCATTCCCCCGACTTCTCCAAGCCCCCTTCTTAGATGCCGGCGGTTGGAAGGGCCTTTCAAAGTGATCTAACCTACCCTCTACCCTTCTCATAACAGCACTGGGCGTGCGGGCCGCGTCATCTCCGTGGACAGATGTAGAAACGGAGTCATGAGGCTGCAAAGTGGCTTGCGCAGATTCCACGGCAAGTGAGTGGCTGGTCTGGTTTTCTAGGGGTGGGTCCTTAGCCCCCCTGCAGATGCCCGAAACCCTTGCGCTGCCCCCTGGTGCCCGGATCCTCCACGGCAACTCCGCATTGGGCCCTCTCCTCACCTTTTTGTTTTGAGTCGGAGTCTCACTTCACTGCCCAGGCTGGAGTGCAGGGGCGCGCTCACGGCCACCCCAGCGTCGACCTTCTGGGCCCCAGCGATCCTTCCGCCTCAGCCTTCCAAATAGCCGGAAGTACAGGCGCGCGCTACCACGCCTGGTTAAATTATTTATTTATTTATTGTAGAGATGAGGTCTCGCCAAGTTGCCAGGGCTGGTCTCGAACCCGCGGGCTTAGGCAATCCACTCGCCTCAGCCTCCCGGAGTGCTGGGATGAGAGGCTGAGCCACGGAGCCCGACCCTCACCTCCTTTTTGAATGTCACTAGAAGGTCCTCTGGCAGAGGTCCCCAACACAACATTTGTGGCATCA
>CAUYQG010205208.1:0-16799 GCA_963574415.1 Tarsius wallacei | reverse complement strand
CCAATATATTTTATTTTATTTTTCATAAAAGAAGTTCTTCATAGTCACCTTGGTAGTGACTAACATAAGAAACGTATGGCAGTTTAAAACGATGCTTAAATTAGATTTAGTACCATTTTTCTATTTTCTCTTGATTACTATGTTGCCCTGATGTATTATTTTTATGCTAGGAAATGTACATGTCATCTATAAAAATTTTAAGAGGACAAAATTTTAATTTGTCTCTGTAACAAAGCACATAATATATGAATTTGAAATCATTAGAAACTTTGTTCAATGAAATACATAATAATGATGGTTGACCTTGAAGACTCTATTTTCTTTTTGTATGCTTTCATGTTAAAATATGATAGAACAGTTATTTTAGTTTTGGCACAAATATCCTCTTCCTGAAGCTTTCTCTAAATGAGACAACTGATGTGATCAAATATCCCCAGATCTAGTTTACAATTCCCAGGCTTCCTTGAAGTAATGTTGAAGTCATATGACTAGTTTTGCCGGAAGGACTGTATAGTTAGATACTTGTCATTCCTAGGCTTATACTATTGAAAGCTGGTAGACCTCTTTTATTCCTGTTTTTTTTTTTTTTTTTTTCTGGGACAATTTGAAAACTAAATATAAAAGGTAGTGTAACTACAAAAGGGAGAAAAGCCACCCAACCTACAATCAGAAAATTAACACTTGATCATAGTTTCTGAGTTTTGAGACTTTGTTCTGGCACTTAGCCTTATTTATCTTAAATAACATCCATTCCTTGACTCATTTAAATGGGCCTCCCTACTTTCCAGGTCATTCTATCTCTCTTTCCCGTTTGATTTTCTCTTTAGCACTTATCACCCTCTAACACACTATAAATATAACTTATCTATTTTATTCTCTATAACCTTCAACTAGATCAAAAGCTCCATAAAGCAGGAATGTATTCGTATTTCAGTTTAGTTTACTTTTGTATCCCTATGACTTGGGCTGCACCTGGAACATAGTAGACACTCCACAATTTTGCCACTTGAGAAAATTACATGATTTCTCAACTCTCAGTTATACTTCTTACCTTACACTTGTTAAAATAAAAGATAACATGTATAAATCTTCTAGTTTCATAAATAGTATACATTAAAAAATATTTAATGAATTCTTCCTTTATGAAAACATTACCATCTGGCTATGAAATAAGATATATCATGCAGTTTCTCTAGATTATTTGATAGTAAATTTTGAGCTATGTACCATTATAATGTTTGTACAATAACATTAACCACTTTTAATTCGTAACAGTATGTTTTGCAATTTAGCAAGATACACACATATATAAACACACATATATATGTATGCGTGTATGTATGAATATATGAATGCATATGTGTGTATACTTATATATTGGGGGTGCAAAAAATGTATACACATTTTTTTTTTTGAGTTGGAGTCTTACTCCGTCGCCCAGACTGGAGTGCAGTGGCATGCTCCCGGTCACCACAGCCTCAACCTGCTGGGCTCCGGCAATCCTTCCGCCTCAGCCTTCCAAGTAGCTGGAACTACAGGCGCGCACTACCACACCCGGCTAATTTTTTATTTATTGTAGAGATGAGGTCTCACCAAGTTGCCCGGGTGGGTCTCGAACCCACGGGCTCAGGAAATCCACTCACCTCTGCCTCCCAAAGTGCTGGGATTACAGGCTGAGCCATCGAGCTCGGCCTGTATACACATTTTAAGAGATGTTATCTATGTATTATACAGGAGCAATATGTAGTATGGCGTTCGCTCAAAAGATCGTGCTAATTAAATGACAGGCAGGACAGTCAAATAAAAATGGAGGATACATGATTGTCTTCAAGGATCGCAAGACGTTTTTGAAGTGGTATTTGAAATTCGAGAACTTTGTTGAAATACAACAACAATGGAGGTGTGAGTATGCAACAGAACCTCTAACATGTCTATCAATTGCACGCATTCTTGACAAGTTTGAGATGCATGGTACTATGTGAGATGTGCACAAAGGAAGATCCAGGCGGTTTCGTACAGCAACGAGTTCTGCAGTAGTTCACCATCATCAGAAGTGTCTGGATGCTGATGGTAACCATTCTGAGTACCTCTTACAGTTGCAGAAGTCAAATGAGACTTGTATTCATCTTTTTTTTGGTTATCAATATATATTGAATATTATAATTTTAATGCAGTTTTTATCATTTCATAAAATGTGTATACATTTTTGGCACCCTCTTTATTTATAGTTATATGAGGCAAAGAAGTAAAACTCTTTTTTTTTGCTATCTTCTAATAAATCTGCAGTTTCAGTTCTCAATGCTATGGAAGGACAAATAAATGTGAATGTATTCTGAATAAACATCTGATTTCTCATGCTGGGATAAAGGTGAGGGGCAAAAAAGGTAGAGAAAAAGTAGATATTGTGACAGCCACTGCTCTGAGTGAAACATATACTCTAGAGTTATCTCTGTTCATTTGGTGTATCAAATGCAAGCAGCATTTTGCCACTCTTCTAGCAGATGTCACTACCTATCAAAAGATTTTCCTTGAAGGATGACTCAACCGAAAAAGAAAATCAAAGTAATTCAACATTATCTGTGGTGACACCTAAAACTCATTCCGTTCTGCCAAAGGATTCCCTGAGAATATTTTTCTACCTCAGGAAGTTTCTTCCAGACTCTAATATCAATAACATATTATAACAAAAATAATAATAATAATTCAGCACCATGGTGCTTTAAGAGGTTCTGAGCGGGCCAGAACAGAAGTAAACTTGCAAAATTTATTCAAGGAGAAAAGAATTGTATAGATATATACATATATTTTATTTTGGATTTTGTATATATTTTACATATTTGAAGAGAGAATGAGTCATACTTTTTATGATTTGCAGTGCTCTTAATTTTCACATTGTTATTTAAAGTTTATTTCAAAAGACAAAATGTTACTGCATTTTCACTTTCACTTAACCATGAATGAAGGAGGTGAGAATATAAAATAATAGGAGTAAAAAAAAGGTGTAAGGGAAGAAAGAAAACATTTGGAGTACTTCCAGTAAAGATATATAAGTAAAGAGGAAGATACCTTAAACCAATAAGTACTCACTTACCTAGAAGATGACCACAGATAAAAGTAGTTGAGGAAGGGATCAGAGACCTACATTTCAAATAATAACTTTTCCTAAATAGCCCTTTACTACAAAGAGGTGGAAAAGTGAGAACCAAAAAGCATCATATGACTGTTTTTCATAAGGGTTATTACTGTATTGTGTTTTACTTGCCAAGTGTTTTCAAAGGCAGTGTAACACCAGAACTGAATCACTGAGTCAGCCTAAAGCATACATGCGCCCTAGATTTTCCGTGAAAAAATTGGCAGTGCCTGATTCCTGGTTTTGATATTATTCCGTTTTGTCATACATGCTAAACCCAAAATGCCAAATTTCAAAATTCACAGATAAACTTTAATTCTCATAAGAAAAGTCAAGTTGGGGAAAAAAGATGAAAAGTATACTTATGCAAACACTTAAGACTTTTTGTGTAACTTTAAAAGGAAAACACTCAAAGTCAGTCTGCAGGATAAAGAAAATACAAACGGCATCTTGTTGGGCCCCTTTTCTCACTTGCTTCAATGGCATTTTTATTTTTCTTTATTGTATGTGCTGGGGATGCCCATGAGCTTTCTTACTTTCATTTGGAGCATAGTTATTAAAATTTAAACATATATCTTCTAAATGCATTTTCCTTTCTGTCAACTTGGCAGAATTCACCCCAATTTCATCTCACACTCCTTTCTTGCACATTTGATGAAATAACTTCAGTTTTAGCAATTCTCATAGGTTTCTATTCATTAAAATAATCACATCAATTAATGATGCAAAATATTAGTGTTGGGAAAAAACACAGGAGTGAAAAGAGGAAGCAGCAAGATCCATCACTCTTTGTGATATATAAATTGATATGGTGACAGTTGCTTTATTTTACTACTCTGAATAACTTGCTAGTAAGCTAGGCTCAGTATGAAATGCACACAGTTAAAAATAGTATAGACAAGTAGATTTTACATATTCTACAATTTGCACAATGGTAATTTATATATTTTTATGTGTTTCAAATATTTTCTTTTTTTCCCATGATGGCAATTTAATTTTGGATGCATCATTACTATATTGTCTAGTCACAATATAACTTATTTAACTCATGCAGAGAAGATTGGGGGAAGAGAAAAGAGAGAGAGCAAAGAGAGAAAGAGAATAAGGGAGAGATAAAACAACTTGCAAAATGCTGTCAAGCACCCTTACCTTTTCATTATGTATCACTCTTTCCTCAAAAGAATCAAGATAAAAGCCTGGTAATTTCTTTGAGGATTTCTACCACTTGGTCCTCTCTTGCTTAGTGTACATCTATGAGTGAGAACTTCTTGTCATGCTACAACTTAGGGTAGTTTAAAGATTTTCAAGACTAAGTTTAGCTATACTGGTTTTTCCGCAATATTCTCTGACTTTAGAATCTAATTCCTGCTTGAGATCTGACTCCAGTGTACTATCTAACCTTAAAAAATAAACTAAGAATTTTAGTAATAAAATAGATGGATATGATTTCATTGTGTATTGGTACTAGAGGTTAGTATTGCAATCTCTTAATGTGTAAATCGGACAAATGAAACCAGGCTTAAGTTATTTTTTCTGAGGCTGAAATATGTTATAGCCCTGGTTCAGTGCCTGACTCATAATAGGGAAACAAAAATTTGGAGCATATTAGTAATTGCAGGTTTATACTTTTTTTATTTTTTCTAGAACAGCATTAAATCTTTATATAAGTATAAAAATGTGCCTAATATAAAGAAACTACCTAAACATGTTGTATCTTTAAGGTTCATTTGCCAACAACGTATAGAAGTCAGAATATCATTTCCCATAAAATATTACCAGTTGTCATGATTCATCTTTATTGAAGGTCTACTATGTTTTAGCCACTGTAATAAGAGCTTTATGTGTCATTTTTAAAAATCTTCACAGTAACTCTGCAAATAATTTATTATTGCTATTTTAGAGATAAAGCTTCTGAGGTGCAGAGAGCTACAGTAATGTGCCTAAGGTCAGAGTCATTAAGTAGCAACTGAATTATGTCTGACTTTAAAATCCAGTGCTCTGCCTGTTTACAGTTAGGATACAATAGTTGATTAAATATGCAATAAAGCTTATAGTGATTATGTGTCATCTTTGGGTTAGTGTCAGTGCTTCCTGGTATATACTCTATCTATATTTATATTTGTAATATGAATTACCTTTTATTACATTGAAAATGGAATATGATAGTACTATTGAAACATGGATCCCATTTTTGTAATTCCCAGAATGGCCAGTTTATAATCTAAAAAATATTTTCTCATAAAGAACAGAGTAATCCTGACCATTCAATAAAAATCTCTGATAATAATTATTGTATTCACTTCAAGGAACCTATATGCTGTTGGTTCTTCCGCACTATCACCAAAACTAATTTGACTAGAAAAAAACATAGTCAAAGAAATAATCATGAATGTTGTACCTTCATTAATTATACTTATGTTGATAAAATGCATGACGTTTATTTTCCTTTTCCTGGAAGCTACTGTAAAGTCTGTGTTCCACTGAAACCAAAGATGTCTGATATGGGAAGTACTAGGGATTTTTCCATTTTCTCCAGTTTCCCTCCTTCTAAAATCACAATAAATATAAACTCCCAACTCAGCTTAAGTTTGTTCACATTGCATGATTTACTTTGAAAAATAAATGCAAGTGGAATTTATATACATTATTCTTGATATTGCCCCTCATCTGCTATGGACCTTGTAGAAGACCAGGTCGATTTTGTGGGGCAGTCCTGAGCCTTCCCATGGAGGTTAGTTGTTTTGAACTGTTATCAACAACCACACAAACTTGGTGTGAGGAAGAAAAAAAGTGTTTTTCAGGTCCTTCATTTTTTGGCTAACATTTTTACATAACTAACTGATACACTTGACACAACAAGACACCACATCAGCACTGAGGAATGCATTTTACAATTAAGTGGAAAGAGAAAATTTTCAATAAAATATTTACAATGACAGAAATTGGTGTATATAATTATGTTTCCATACATATACTCATTTTGCACAGTTATTTCATGAGTCACAATCTATTTTAAGGTAAAAATATTGGGCATTCCTTAACTATTATACCTAGCAATTTTCTAACTAAGTGTGTAAATCATGTTTTCTTATTTTCTCCCAAGTCCTCAAAATATTTAATAAATTATTTTTTTATTGAAAATTTTAAATTTACTGCCACAAATTCTCTTAGATGTGGTATAAAGCTTTAAAATCAAGAAAAACAGTATTCTATGATATATATCATGTGTAAAAGGAGGGATCCCCCCAAAACCTGGAATTGTTTTTTGGAGGTCCCTTGTAGTACAGGCTTCCCTCCCTAAGTAAATATTCTGGGAAACCATAGACATTAATGTACCAGCTGGCACTGTTGTGAGAGGCTGTATTCCACTTCAGTGCTTTTTTTTTTTTTTGAGATTCTTTTAACGCATTTGCCCATTTCATGATGAGTGATTTACAGGAATAACCTGCCCACACTGTGCTGAGTGTTCAGCAGCTTTTCACTCAAAACATCATGACCCCCATGCCCCACCCACTCTATTCACAGATCTTGCCCCAAGTAACTTTTTTTGTTGTTTCTCTGATGAAAAAAGTCCTCAGAGGGAAACGTTTTGCTGATGTGGAAGATGTGGAACTAAAAATGGCAAAAGCAATAAAAGGCATCAAAATTGACAAGTCCATAAACTTTGGAGCAGTGGAAAAAGCGTCTTGATAGTTGTACTGCATAAAACAGAGTACTTTGAAGGTGAATGAAATTTAAACATTTAGGAATGAATACACAATTTTTTATAAATAAATCCCAGGATGTGGGGGTCATCCCTTGTTTTATATCTATATGTGCAAATTATATACACATATACATATATGTATATATAGTATATATAGTATATATATGAATGTATTTGTAGATAAATATAATATACATATATGCTAATTATTTATCAAAGAAAAACACCCTGATGATGAGATTCTTCTTAATAATTCTAATACAGTAAAAGTAACACTAGCAGAAAACAAATGTTTGGACAATATAAATTATTAACTAGTTATGTTCACATAAAGTCTTTCAAATTAACTGACAAAAAGTAAATCAAAATAGACTACTATAAAACAAAACAAAACCCAGTGCTTTTTGAATTCTGAATAATCATAAATCTTAAATATTTACAAGTCACTGTATGGTAGCAAATGGCTTACTGACATTTTCATTTCTAAGCATCACTTATCAATATGATAAATTATTTTCAAAATTTTTTGAATCAAAACAAAAATTACAAAAACCTTCAAGTTTTACCTCATCCTCATATGAAGAAGGAAGAAAAAATATTCATGATAGAGTAAAGCTAGTACTTGCTAGGTAACCCTCTAATAGGTTCCTCATGATTACTTTCCTTACAGTAATGATGCTATGACCTATCCTAATACATTCTACAAAAATCATTTGCTCTAGAAAGGACTCATTGAATTGCTTGAACTGCCATCTCATAAGAGTTAAGTACATTATGATGGTTCTATCATGTACATCGAAGGAAACAACCCATTTCTTGCCACACAGTTGATTTCACTGCTTGAGGAATTTTCAATCAAATAATTATCTCAGCCTTCAAAAATCCTTCACGACTGCATTACCAAATTAAAGCATTCCATTTTAAATGTCAAAATACTTTTTAGCATACAACATTTGGTTAGTGAAATTTCTTTTTTCTTGAATTAATAACTTGCCAATAGTTTAGAAGTTTAAGTTAATTAAGAGTGAATGAGATCTCTTCATTAGAAATGCCATTGCACAAAGCTAAGCGGTTTTTCCAAATCTTTCTTAAATGCCACATGATATTTAGTGCATGTTTGTATTTGGTGACTAATAATAATATCTTATTCTAATGTTCATTCCAATTTTATGCATAGTTTACTTGGCAAATAGATTAGACTATGTATATCATAAAGTATTATGAATCCCTAAGACAAGCTCATTTTTTGACATGTCACTGATTCTTTAAAAATTGACCCAGAAATAGCTACTGGGAATTGTTGTAGGATTAGAGAATTATTTCTCCATATTTCCCTTTTCTCTCATAGCAAAGAGTCTCTTAACACGGCCAAAAATTCCTTGGACTGCTACCATTCCTTCCCCCCAAATTTGGTCTATTTTCTAAATGAGAAGCACTTAGTTACCAAGGCAACACGCTTTATATAAATAGGTCTATAGAGCACCTAGTTTCATCTAGCATTTGCTAATAAGCATCGAATGAATAACAAAGGCAATATTGAGGCAGTTGTATTTAAGAAAGGAAAATACATATTCAAAAACATATTCTAAAAAAACCACACAAATGCAGGATATAATACAAGACCAAATCAACATCAAATATTCAATGGAACATTAATTCTAAGTAAATCTGAGCCTTGTTATTTTTGTTTGCTATTATTTTTATGTACCCATAAATAAAAAGAATGGCATTATACAACCATGAAGGACACTTGGTGATAGATTTAAAATCACGGGTGTCAATGTATATTTGTATCACTAGATCAATGAAATACTAAAAGAAAATAAAACAGTACTCTAAATTAAAACATAGTGCAACTTCTAATTTAAGGGAAATTTTATTTTGTAATTGCAAAATCAAAAGACAGTAGTTTGCAAAATATCTTTGAAAACAAGTCAAAACTGTCTCAAGTCATTAGTCTATATTTCAGTGGCTCAAATTTACTGAGTATTTGTTATGTGACGAGTGCAATGAACTACCAAGATCCCTCTTCAAGAAAGGACTTTTTTTCTCCAACTTTTACCCATCATCTACTTCAAAGAATCCCTTTACCACACAGAGACAAATTGCTCAAGGTTATACCCTTCCCAGATCAGCTGGTATCTAATGAGTGATGGAGGCAGTAAAGTTCTGGCCACTTAGGCCCAATGCAAGTTGATCATGATTCTTCAGAATTCTCTGTGGTGATAGCTGAGGCCCCATATCATAAACGGCTAGCCTTCTCCTCTTTGTCCCTTATGCAGGATTTCATCAGTAGATCATCACTTAATAAATATCCTACAAACTAAAATCCACCTTAGTGTCACCTAAGTAATTTAGGAGACGTGTAATAAGGTAATTTCAGGAACAACTCCATTACTGTCAATGACTACTTAAAAATGTAAAATAGAGTATTTGAGTCTTTTAGTACCTGGCATTGCTAAGTATTAGGTTATGGCCATGAATGATAACCTCAGTCATCCAGACACACTGGAGTAGAAGGCTCATCTGAGTTTGAAAGCTTAAATATAATAACAAAACCACCACAACAGGGGGTACACATGATGGTTGTCACAGGATAGGCAAAACTATCTATGACACTAGGGTTTCCATCTTAGCCTGAAAGGACCAAAGCAGTAGTATGCTTCTTGATTTTGCTGGGGCGCTTCTTCTCCAAGTCTTAATTCCCAGGTTACTTATCTTTTTAACTATTCTTTGCTTTCCAAATATAGGCAGATATACCACAGATGTCCACAGATGGTGGGGGTGTGAGTTGTCAACCACAAGAGATCATCCTGGGCGTTTTTTCCCTCATCCCTTGTACCCTTGGCCACCCTCAGTGCTCATAGGACTCATGCATGGTGTTTCTTCAATGACTGTGGTGAAAAATGACTGCTGAACAACTTGTACAATAAACACCAATTCAAGCTGCCTTCTTGATAAACTATCATACTAAGAGCAGTGATAAAAATGTGACCTTCAACCAGCCACCTCATATAGAAGTACTAAATAATGACTGTTGTGGTAAAGAAAATGCTTCTGACGCCAGTCTAATGATTTTTTTGGGGAAGATAATATATATTGTCCCCAAATTTAATAGGAAATGTAACACTTTATGGTCTCCAACTGTTAAATTTTGTTTATAATTTGTCAGACACAACTATTGTGCTTAGTGCAAGTCAAAAAGAATCAAGGCTGTGGAATCCATACCTGACATCAAGACAGACATAGATGAGAAATACAGATATATCAAAGGCAATCAAACACACATGAATAATGTAACTAATAAACTCCATGAAGTAACTATCCAGAAATACCTTTCAAATACCTTCAGAAAAAAAGAAATAATGCAAAAGCACATAAACATTCCCAACACCTTCAAGGTCAAAGCCTATCGAGTCCCCATATTTTTCAGGGTCAGAAAATTCATCTGCCTATAAGTACTATATGAGTCCCACAAATGCAACCAGTCTGCTTGCAGCATGGGCTGACAAATGGTCATCATCTATGAAAAAAGTTAAAAGATAATTATGACAAGAGTATTAACTATCTACCCAAATAAGACCACTGAGCTATAATTCTCATTTAGCAACACTGGAATTCTGCAGTGAGAATGTCATTCTCCTTGTCTCCAGTTTTAAAAGAGATGCAGGTCCTAGCCTGTCTTTCCTACAAAAAATTCAGTTCAATATCACTCTACATGATATGAGAAGTATCATGTTTAAAACTTTCAATGACTTCCTGAGAGCCTTTCAAGTCACCACTAGAAATTCTTACAAGTGTAATGGTGAGGAAAAAGTTCAAGTCACAAATGCATTTTCAGTCAACATATTCAAAGTTTGGATGGGACCAGGTTTTCAAGTGTGAAGTTGACGAGTTTGGATGTATAGGAGAATGTCAATCAGATGAAAATATACTGAGTTTAGTTGCCATTAGTGACTTTTACAGGAATTGTCTTATTATCTAAGTTGCTAATCTCATTGGCAAGAATCGAAGCCATGCCTGGCATCAGACAATTACTCTCCACCAATGTATCAATAGCAGTTGTGAGAGGTTTATATTCATTTTCCCTAAGCTTAAACTGGTAATAAAATGGTGGCCTTCTTATAAACTTAAAAAAGAAATTCCTCTTTATCAACTGTGAATTATATCTTGCAACACTTACCACACATAAGAGTAACTATTGAAATAGTGGTGTTAGTTTTGCTAACTGGTTAAATATTAATATTTACCAAAGCAGAACTCGAATATAAGGGTAAGACTGCTTTTTTCAGCCGGGCTCAGTGGCTCAGCCTGTAATCCCACGCTCTGGGAGGCTGAGGTGAGTGGATTGCCTGAGCCTATAGGTTCGAGACCCTCCCGGGCAACTTGCCGAGACCTCATCTCTACAATAAATCAAAAAATTAGCCGGGCATGGTAGCGCATGCCTGTAATTCCGGCTACTTGGAAGGCGGAGGTGGAAGGATCGCCAGAGCCCAGCAGGTCGAGGCTGCAGTGGCCGGGAGCGGCCACTGCACTCCAGTTTGGGTGACAGAGTGAGACTCCAAAAAAATAAAAATAAATAAGATTACTTTTTAAAATTGGCACTGACTCCTCCATCATTTAACTTTTTAAAGATTCTGGCATTTGCTTTCTTCATTCTTTATTCAAATATAAGCCTTACAAAAGAAAAATCTTGGACCCTAGCTTTTATAACTGATGAAGGTTAGCTAATTGTTATACTGACATGTTTAAGAGATCCAAAATAATAGAGGAAAGAAAAATATAAAATGAAAATGCTTCAAAGATAAAAATTGAAATGCTTACATTAAGCTTTAAAAATCAAGACAGGCATGACCCATACAAGGGATGAACAGTGCAACATTCAAGCATTACACAGTCGATTAGACATCTCCTTTAGCAATTTCATGTTCTGCCACTTAAAAGCTGGCATGTTTTTAAGACATTAAAATGGGTGCTATTTTTATTTACTGTTTTGTAAAGTGATTTGTAGTCTTCTTTTTGAAGTTCAGGGTCATTCTATTTCTGTGCTTGTGTACAATATGGATTTCATGGTTCTGATTTATCCACTCAAAGCTTTGTTAGAGCTCTAAACTTAAAGGATCCGTACATATGCAATGCATTGTCTATATCAATGCAGATAATTTTTTTGTTGTCTATTTGGAAACAACAACAAATGGCAACTATCATTTACTGATAGGCCAGGCACTGTACAGTGAGATTTACATTTACTGTCTTAGGTTATTTTCTTGTCGTATAAATATGCTTATTTTACAGATAAAAAGTAACTTACATGTAGTTACATTGCCAGCAGGCAGGATGACTAGAGTTTGATTATTTACTTTACTATTCAATATCTCAGTGTTGACCACTTTACACACTGCCTCTTTCAGTGTCAGGAAAAAATTATATATATATATATATATATATACTATTTCATAATATAGGCTGGGTGTGGTAGCTCACGCCTGTAATCCAAGTGCTTTGGGGGGCTAGGGTAGGAGGATAGCTTGAACCCAAGAATTTAAGACTAGTCTGGGCAACATAGAGAGACACTACTTCTATAAAACAGAACAAAACAAAAATTAGCTAGGCGTGGTGGTGTGCACCTGTAATCCCAGCAATTCGAGAGGCTGAGTTTAAAGGATGGTTTGAGACCAGGAGTTGGAGGTTGCAGTGAACCATGGTGGCAAAGTTAGACCTTATCTCTAATAATAATAATAATAATAATAATAATACAATTAAACTAAAAATAAATAAAGAAAGTATATACCTAATTGTTTATAGGTTAATAATGCTCCTATTCTCTTGGCCTGCTGCAGAACTCTCTTTCCTCAAAGTATAGTAAGCTCCCACTAAGACAAAGTCCATGAGAGATATCTCCTACTACTTATTCATTATCTACCAAACTGTTCCTACCTGCCTACACAAGCTCTCCTCTCTGCCGTATGCCTCAGGCCTAGTACTGGCTGTACTCCACTTCGGTAGCATTTTTCTAGACATTCCAGACTTTTTGCATCCTACTGTCCTGGTCTGGTGCCTATTTTCCTTCCCTACCATTTCCAAAATATTTTGTTCCTAGCATAAACAGAGGTGGTACAAAAGCAAAGAAGCTCCTGTAACAATAAATGTTTCAAAAGGACCACAGCATTTTCTGTGTGATAGTCTATAAGTAGTGCAAAGAAATACCTCTTTTTGTTAACTGAGAAATTTACAAAATAAAACTGATGTCAATCCTGCCTTATTTTATCTACATTTTTACTTATCCAAGCCCATTATTCAGACAGTGCATGATTAAGGACTATGATGTTTAGGATTCTATGCTTATGTATGGTAAAGGCAATGCTAATCAATAATAAGGTGCCTATTGTCAGCCTGTCTGCCTACATGCTTGTTAATCCATTTATGATCTAGTTCTCGAATTTACTGTTAACAGTTGAGTATTAGGGGTAATGGTGACAAACAGAGTGAGAAAACCAGAGTAGCATTTGTGGCGAAATGAATTGTGCCATTGAAGGATGGATTATTCTAAGTCTAAAATTTACTATTACATAATTGATCTCTTTATTTCTAAAGTTAATTACAATTTTTTTGAAAAACTAATAAAAAGAAATCACTTGCATAAAGGGATGTATTCTCTTCATCTTAAAGTGCTTTAAAAATAGAACTTGGAAACCTATGTCTTTGAAGACAAGCATACGTCTTTTCAATAAATGGTGTTGGGAAAACTGAATATTATATACAAAATAAAGATATTGGATCCTTGCCATACACTATCTACAAAAATTAACTTAAAAGGGATCAAGGATCTAAATGTAAGAGCTAAAACTCAGAAACTCTCTCATTAGAAAATATAGAGGGAAAGCTTCATGACACTGGGTTTAACAATGAATTTTTTGAATATGACATCAAAAACAAAAATGACAAGATAAAATATAGATAAATTGAACTACATAAATGTTCAAAACTTTTGGATGTCAAAAGACATTATTAACAAATAAAAAGGGAACCTAGGCAATGAGAGAAAAATCATACATTTAACAAATGGATAATATGTAGAATATATAAAGAACGCCAACCCAACAACAAATAAACAACACATAACCCAACAGCTCAAATTTTAAAATGTGAAAATAATTTGAACAGATATCACTCCTTAGAAAATATACAAGTAGCCATTAAGAACATGAAAGTATGCTCAACATCACTAATCATTTGGAAAATGCAAATCAAAACGTCAACGGAAATACCATTTCACACCCATTAGGATGGCTAGTATAGAAAAAATAAAACAAAAATAATAAGTGTTTTCAAGGATGTGGAGAAACTGGAACCCTGTGCACTGCTGGTGGGAACAGTGTAAAATAGCATAGCTGCTATGGAAAACAGTATTGGTCCCATAAAATAGTAAATATAGAATTATCATACGATCCTGCAATTTCAATCTCACTTTTGGGTATACAAGGGGGGACCCACAAATCCGGAATTTTTTTTGGAGGGCGGGCCCCTTGTAGTACAGGTTTCCCCTGCCAGGTAAGTGTTCTAGAAACCCATCAGCTATCATTGTTGTGAGAGGTTGCATTCGACTTTTGGAGATTCTTTCAAAGCATCTGCCCATTACATAGTGGATGATTTACAAGCATACCTGCCCACACCATGCTGAGGGTTCAGCAGTTTTCGACCTAAAATGGCATGACCCTTGTGCCCCACCTTCCTTATTCACCTGATCTCACTCCAAGCAACTTTTTTTTTGTTTCCACAAATGAAAAAAGTTCTCAAAGGGAAATATTTTGCTGATGTGGAAGAGGTGACGAGTTCAAAACTATTTTAAGCAGTGGAAAAAAGTGTCTCGAGGTATATTGCATCCAACAGAGAGTACTTTGAAGGAGACTAAAGTTTAACTATGTAAGAATTATATACACCTTTCTACACTTCCTCATATACTCCAAATAATTACAAGCAGGGACTCAAAGGAATATTTGTACACCTATGTTCAAAGGAGTATTACTCACAATAGGTGGAAGCAATCTAAGAATTCATAATGAATGGGGAGATAAACACACTCTGGTGTGTGCGTGTGTGTGTGTACAGTTGATCCTTGAACAAAGCGGGCATTAGTAATCCCAACTTTGTATACAGCCAAAAATCTGTATATAATGTTTGACTCCCCAATAGCTTAATTACTAAAACCTACTGCTGATGTGAAATTTTACCAATAACATAGTTGCTTAACATATATTTTGTGTTATATGTATTATATACTATATTTTTTACAATAAAGTAAGCTAGAGACAAGAAAATGTTAAGAACATCACAAAAAAGAGAAATACACTCACAGTACTGCATTATATTTATCACTATTATAAATACATGTCATCTGTTTATAAGATGTCATCAGTTTTAAATGGTGGACAATCTCATCTGAAGGGCTTAATCTATGGTATATATAGTATATATAAAGCAATTCAGCTTTTTCTTGTAATGTCATGACATTTCTCTGCTTCTTGGGAGCACTTCCAGCACCACTAGTGGCACATTGTAGGGGCCCCATGGTGTTATTCAAGTTTATAGAATCACATAAAAAGACTAAACAAAGTAAAAACAAAAGCAATAACTGTGAGAGATTATTTTTTACTGTAATATGCAATTTATTAAGAAGAGGAACTGAATACATGGAGATGATTAGCCTCACATAGCGTTTTAAGTGGATGCTCACAATTTTTAAGAGGATACTCACACTTGAGTTCACCACAATAGCAACAGTAGTTGGTTACATAATTATTATATTATAGAGTATACTATGGTTAATTTATAGTTATGATTTAATAATGTGTATTTGCATTTGTTTACATCTCTCAACTGTGAATGTATGGTCTGTGTGCTCACATGTTTTAATAAATTTAAAATTTTTATAATAGATTTTTGTATTTACGGTAGCAAATAATAAAATATGATAGTATCTACATATATTTTATGCTTTCATGACATATATAATTTTTCTTAATTTTTAAATATTTCTAGGCTCCATGATTCATCTGCAATTTTTAAAATTGTTACAAACTCCAAAATTTGTTTTATTCATTGAAAAAAATTCACAAGCTTCCAGGTAAGATGGCAACAGCATAGGTGGAATTGTGAGATTCTCTGAATGTGAGTTCCCCAAAAAGACTCTTGCTTTCCTTCCCCCAACCCCCTGCCCACCACCAGTCACATTGGTCTGAGGCCCGGGGACCCTCGGTCCCACGCAGGGTGGGGGCGGGAAGTCTCGGGTCTCAGCTCCCTCCCTGGCTACATCTTCTCACCCAGACCAAGCCTCTGGTCACCCTGGGAGGCTCTGGGCACCCGCCACATAGAGAAACCGAGTCCATTTCTGACTGAAATACATTGTGAGCAATCCAGGGCCGCTTTCGCCGTTCACCGCCTGCCCTTTGGAGCTTTGGAGCTTTGGAATTCCGGAGCTCTGGGTAAAGGAAGTGCATATCATTAGGAGGTGCTGATCAGAGGCTCTTAGCTCCAGAGGAGGGAATTCAAGATCCCTGCTATCCACTGCAGCCTGCTGGTAGTGCCCCGGATAGAGCGCCCAGCTGTGCAGCTGATACCCGGTGCCTCCCATGCCACCACAGTCCATCATAGTGGATTGCCCAGGGACCCAAACGAGTGGAGAAAAAGGATCCATGAAAGTGAAACTACCACTTCGGCCATTCTCCAGGTAGAGACTTGCATTGCCCCACCCACCTACCAGCAGCCTCCACTTCGGTTCCCAAATTAACATCGCTAAACAGAAGACAAAGCCACTCCCTTGCACTGAAACAGACAAAGGGAACTAAGCAGCAGACGTCCCAGGCTGCAGCCCAAAAGAAGAAACCCAAGCTGCAGTAAATGTAGCTGTCTGCAATGAAAATAAGGGGAGAGGCCAAAGAGCAGAGATGAACAGACTTTAGGCAC
>CAUYQG010205207.1:0-13767 GCA_963574415.1 Tarsius wallacei | reverse complement strand
TATCTATTGCGCCCCCACGCAGTACACAGGGCTTCCGGTTCTAAGCAATTGACCCTTTTTATCTTTACAACAGCCCCACCTTACTAATGAGGAGACAGGTCAGAGACGTTGAGTGACTGGCCACGGTCACACAGGAAGTAGAAGGGGCAGGCCTTGTGCACTGGTCCTCTGGCTCTGAGTCCAGTGTTTTTCCACTGCAACTGAGTGAAGTGACTCAGGGTCCCCCTTGGATTTGCAACATGTTCCTGCCCTGAGGATCGGCTGAGAGCTGCCTGCCTGCCTGAACACCGATCTATCCTTCCTCGGAACTTGAGGCCCTAGGGTCTGAGTCTCTCAGATTTCTGTGTTGGTATCAGGCGCCAATATGGGGTGGGAGGAGCGAGCAAGTAAGAGAGAGAGAAAAATTAATCGACTCATTGAGAAATAGAGACAGAGCCATCAATAAAGCCTTTATGATCGATCACACAAACAGCAGGCACCTCCCCTCCACCCCACACACGCACACTCACACAGAAGAGAGAAACACGCATACATGGTGAGAGATGGGGGCATGGAGATGAAATAATACATACGAAGAAAGGGACCCTGCATAATGAGCACTTGAATACCTAACCTTGCATTGTACCACCACAAATTAATAAAAATTAAAAATAAAAGAGAGGAAAAGGGAAAAAACAGATGATTCACACAAGGAAGTAAAAACAAAGAATAAGAAATAACCAGAGGGAGATAAAGATGGAAAAACGCAGCAACAGATTGAAAGATACAAAAATACACGTATATACAAAGTCATAGTCACAGATACACACAAAGAGAGAGCCATCAGGAGAGGTTGTAAGTTAGAAAGGAACACAGTCTCAGAGAGAGGAAGAGAGACTTACAGGACACATTCGCAAGAGACAAGTCCCAATCGATGCAGCAGAGGGATGGAGGAACAATCTGGGGCGTAGAAAATACCACAGTGAGACAGGGAGATGGGGCGGGGGAAAGCAAGCACAGAGAAAGAGCAATGGGAAAGGCATTGGAGAAAGCCTGAGATGCCCGAGGGAGCATCAGGTGCTGGGAGTTCACCCGATCCCTTTCCCACCCCACCTCTGCTGCCCCACCTTCTGACTTCAGCAGCCTGAAACGTAAGCCCCTCATGGAGAAGTGAATTCTCCAAAGTCCAGCCGCCAGACATACTCTGCAATCTGCTCGCGTGCCCTTAGTGACACAGAGGCCTACGGGAACCCATCTGCATTTAGCACGGATGTCTTCTCCTCACTCTCAGCTTTGAACCAGACGTGAGCGGATGGAAGGAGAGAGACCCGCCTAACATTTGCTCACCGAGCCCCTGCCCAGAGCCCCATGGTACCTGCTGATTTCTGAGCAGTGGGAGCTGGAGGTAGACACCACCCACAGCCCCTCAACAAGCATCTACAGGGTGCCCACTAGGGACAAGACTCAGCCCTGCCCCAGGGATCCCCCACATGGAAGGCACAGTTCTGTGTTCAAATGTCCTTTGCTGGCTGCATGCCTGTGGTAAGTCACCTGACTTCTCTCAGTCTCAATGTCCAACTCTGTGAAATGGGATAATCAAGTCTACCTCACAGGTTGATAAGAAAATAAAAAGCAGATGCTGGCAAAGCATATTATACAAAAACATAGGCTTTTTCTAATTCAGAAAGTCTTGAAAAGGCAGAAATAAAGGCAGAAATTGAGCTCTAGCCAATAAGACCGTAGTCAGGATAGGCTAGAGTTATGCTGTCATAACAAGCAGCCTCAAAACTCACTGACTAGAATTGTATCTCTATTTCTTTTTTTTTTTTTTTTTGAGGATGTTTTGTTTTGTTTTGTTTTACAGAAACAGAGTTTTGCTCTGTTGCCCAAGCTAGAGTGCAGTGGTGTAATCATAGCTCACTGCGACCTCAAAATCACGGGCACAAGGAATCCTCCTGCCTCAGCCTACCGAATAGCTGAGACTGTAGACATGTGCCATCACATCTGGCTAATTTTTGTATTTTTTGTAGAGACAGAGTCTTGCTGTGCTGCCCAGGCTGGTCTTGAACTCCTGGCCCCAAGCAATCCCCCTGCTTTGGCCTCCCAAAGTGCTAGGATTACAGGAATGAGCCGCTACACTGTCCTATCTCTACCTCTATGTTTCACAAACTCTGCCTCTCACAGACTGCACTATAGGTCAGAAAACCCTCCAGGGCTGCTGTCTACTGACTGTTGGCCCAAGGATCTACGTTGCTTTTATCTTATGTCTCAACCATGTCAACATGCTGCCTCCATGATCGCTAACAAGGAAGAAGAAGAAGCTGGAAGACCTTTCAGGACTTTTTCACTGCTTCAGCTCAGAAGTTTTACACATTCTGCTTCAGAAATCATGCTGGGTTACAATCTTTAAAAAAAATCTAAGACTTTCAGTTTCAAAATGATGGCATAGAAGCAAGATGGCTTCACTACCCAACCCCCTACCCCCCAAAACCAAGCATACATATACAGAGCCAAGATTATCATTAGCAATATCCTAGAAACCAACTATGAGAAGGAGACAGTACCTGGGGCCACAAAGAAGTAAAAAAACTCAGAGCAGATAGTAAAAGAATCCCATATCCACAGTGCCTTCCCCCAATCTGCCCAGCACAAATCATGGAAACTGCCCCCCCAACTCACAGTTTCTACACTGAAAGAAGTGAAACCAAGGTGGACAACCAACTTCTCTACCATTCTGGGTTTCCTGACAGAAGACCTGTCCCTGCCTCAACCCGTGGGAAGCATTGGGAGAACCTGAAAGGAGAAGTAGCCCTGAGAATAGCCAAAGGATAAGGGGATGGGGGACAGAGGACTACCACCCCAACCCTGGAAACTCTACTCGGTAACTCAGCCAAAGGAGATGCCAAATCAGAGTGACTGCTCAGCAGCACCACACTGTAGGAGATTCATTCCACAGGTCCCCTGGGCACAAACCCCTAGCCAGCCTTCTCACTCTACTAGGATATCCCCCATAGGACCTTCTCCATTTATGGCAAGCATCACTTTGATTGTTCACTAGAACTAGGGTAAACCTGGGTTTAAGGTGCCACCTGGTGCTGAAAGGGAAATAGTGACCTAGTGGAAGAAAGAAAGAAAGAGAGAGAGAGAGAAAGAAAATCAACAGGTAAATTACAAAGACTCTAAGAAAATACATACAATGAAAACCAAAACAAGCCAGACAGAGAAGACTGTAATAAATAACTAATCTTTCAATGCAAAGACACAAACTCACATCCACAAGAAACAATAGCAAACAGGGAACCATGCCCTCCCCTAATAGACAAAACAAGGAACCAGTGACTGACCTTAACAAGATGGTGATATGTGAATGCTTTGACCAAGAATTTAAAATAGCAATTTTAAGGAAATTCAGTGATCTCCAAGAAAACACAGAAAAGCAATTCAGAAAGTTATCAGAGAGATTTAACAAGGAAGTTGAAATAATTTTTAAAAAGCAAACAGAAATCTCAGAACTGACAAAAATTCATTACAGGGTCTCGACAGCAGAATGAATCAAGCAGAGAAAAAAATCAGTGAGATTGAAGACATGCTGTTTCAAAATATACAGAATTTTAAAAAATGAAAAGGAAAAAAGATTGCCTACAAGATGTAAAAAATCACCTCAAGTTACCAAATCTAAGAAGTACTGGTGTTCAAGAAGAAGCTGGGGAAGAACACCAAGTAGAAAGATTATTGAAAGTAATAATAACAGAAAACTTTCCAAAACTTGAGAAAGATATAAGTATCCAGGCACAGAAAAGTCAGAGAACACCAAATAGGTTCAGCCCAAATAAGACTACTCCACTTCATATACTAATCAAACTCTCAAAGGTCAAGGACATGAGATGGTCCTAACAGTAGCAAAAGAAAAGAAGTAACATACGGGAGCTCCAGTTTGTTTGGCAATAGTCTTCTCAACAGAAACCATACAAACCAAAAGAGAGTGGCACACAATTTTTAAAGTGCTGAAATTTTTTTTAAAAACTGCCATCCAGCCGGGCTCGGTGGCTCAGCCTGTAATCCCGCGCCTTTGGGAGGCTGAGGTGAGTGGATTGCCTGAACCCGCGGGTTTGAGACCCGCATGGGCAAGCAAGACCTCATCTCTACAATAAATCAAAAAATTAGCCGGGCGTGGTAGCGCGCGCCTGTAGTTCCAACTACTTGGAAGGCTGAGGGGGAAGGATCGCCGGAGCCCAGCAAGTCGAGGCTGTGGTGGCCGAGAGCGGCCACTGCACTCCAGTCTGGGCGACAGAGTGAGACTCCAACTCAAAAAAAAAAAACAAAAAAAAAACCTGCCATCCAAGACTACTGTATCCAGCAAAGCTATTCTTCAAAGATGAGAGAAAGACTTCCAGACAAACAAAAGCCGAAAGAATTCACTATCAGACTAGTCTTACAAGAAATCCAAAGAGAGCTCTTCAATCTGAAAGAAAAAAAATAACATGCAAAAAGAAAACATTTTAAAGTATAACCCCCCCCCCAGCAAAATTAAGTACACAAACCCAAAATACCGAATACTATAACTGTGGTGTACAATCCACTCATAACTTTAGTATAAAGCCCAAAAAACAAATATATCAAAAACAATAATAGCTACAGAAACCTACTAAGAGATCAACAATATAAAAATATGAAAATTAATACAGCATAAAGTCAAAGTGTGGGGGTGAGGATGAAGAATGGCATTAAAGTGTAGGGGACTTTCTTTTCATTTATTTCTTTGTTTATTTCTATTCTTCTCTTTGTGATCTAAGATAAGTTGTCCTTTCTTCAGAATAACTTGTCATATCCATTAGATGTTTTTTGTAAGTCTTATAGTAACCACAATACAAAAACCTATAATAGATGCATGAAAAATAAAAAGCAGTGAATTAAAACATACTATCAAGAAAATAATCTAGTCACAAAGGAAGACTGTACAAAAGGAAGAGTGGAGTTACAAAACAAACAGGACACAATCAACAAAACAGCAGTAGTAAGTCCTTACTTATCAATAACACTGACTGTAAATGAACTCAGTTCTCCAATAGAAAGGCATAGAGTGGCTGAAGGGATAAAGAAACTAGACCCAACCATAAGCTGCATGCAAAGAACCTACTCCACCTGCAAGAAAACACATAGAGTGAAAGTGAATGAAGTGGAAAAAGATATTTCATGCAACTGGAAATCAGAAAAGAGCAAGAGTAGCTACACTTATATCAGATAAAAATAGACTATGAATCAAGGACAGTAAAAAGAGACCATAAGGTCACCTTATAGTGATGAAGGGATCAATTCCATAAGATGACATAACAATTATAATAATTTATGCACCCAAAACTTAACAGAGCTCCCAAGTATATAAAGACAACATTAATAGATAATAGATCTAAAGGAGTAGAGAGACTTTAAAACCAAACTTTCAGTAATGAACAGATCATCCTGACAGAAAATCAACAAAAAACATTGGAATTACACTACACATTAAGCCAAATAGGCCTAAGTGACATTCACAGAACATTTCACCCAATGCTGCAGAATACATATCCTTTTCATAATCACATGGAACATTCTCCAGAATAGACCGTATCTTAGGCTACAAAACAAGTATTGACAAATTTGCAAAACAATCAATATTATATCAAATATCTTTTCAAACCACAATGGACTAAAACTTGAAACTAATAACAAGAGAGACCTTGGAAAGCACACAAACACATGACACATAAATGACATGTTCTTGAACAACCAATAGATCAATGAAGAAATTACGAAGAAAATTTTTAAATGTCTTGAAACAAGTGAAAATGGAAACACAATATATCAAAATCTATGGGACACAGCAAAAGCAATACTAAGAAAAGGAAATTTACCGCAATAAATACTTATGTTAAAAAAATAGAAAGACTTCAAATAAACAACCTTATGATGCACCTTGAAAAACTAGAAAAGCAAGAACAAACTAAACCCTAAATTAGGAGAAGGAAAGAAATAATGATCAGAGCAGAAATAAATAAAATTGAGACAAAAAACACAGATCAACAAAACAAAAAGTTGATTTTTTAAAAGATAAAACTGAGAAACCTTTAGCTAGACTACCAAAGAAAGAGAAAAGACCCAAGTCAATAAAATCAGAAATGAAAAAAGAAACATAACAACTGACACCACAGAAATACAAAGAATCATTAGAGACTATTACAAACAACTAGCACCAACAAATTGGAAAACCAATAAGAAGTAGATAAATTCCTGCATACATACAACTTACCAAGATTAAACCATGAACAAATAGAAATTTTGAACAAAACAACAATAAGTAATGAGATAAAAGCCATAAGAAGAAAAGCCCAGGACCTAAAGACCTTATTACTGAACTCTACCAAACACTTAAAGAACTAATAACAGTTCTACTCAAACTCTTCAAAACATTGAAGAGAAGGGAATGCTTCCAAACTCATTCTACAAGTCCCTGTTACCAAAACCAGACAAGGATACAACAAAAAATGAAAACTACAGGTCAATATTACTAGTGAACATAAATGCAAAAATCCTCAACAAAATGCTAGCAAACCAAATTCAACAACACGTTAAAAAGATCATTCACAGCCGGGCTCAGTAGCCCTGTAATCCCGCGCCTTGGGAGGCTGAGGTGAGTAGATTGCCTGAGCCCGTGGGTTCGAGACCCGCCTGGGCAACTTGGCGAGACCTCATCTCCACAATAAATCAAAAAATTAACCGGGCGTGGTAGCGCACGCCTGTAGTTCCAGCTACTTGGAAGGCTGAGGTGGAAGGATCACCGGAGCCCAGCAGGTTGAGACTGCGGTGGCCGGGAGCAGCCACTGCACTCCAGTCTGGGCGATTGAGTGAAACTCCAACTCAAAAAAAAATAAAAAATAAAAAGATCATTCACTTTGATCAAATGGGATTCATCCCAGAGATACAAGGAAGGCTCAATATATGCAAATTAATGAACACGGTACATCACATTAACAGAACCAAGAACAAAAACCATATGAACACTCAACAGAATAAAAGCATTCAATAGAATTCAATATCCTTTTATGATAAAAATAATAATAATAATAAAACCTTCAACTACCTGGTTATAAAAGGAACATACCTCAAAATAATAAAGGCCATATATGACAAACTCACAGCTAACTAAACAGGGAAAAATTGAAAGCCTTTTCTCTAAGATCTGGAATAAGACAAGGATGCCCACTTTTACCACTTTCACTCAACATAATGCTGGAAGTCCTGGCCAGAGCAATTAGGCAAAAGAAAAAAAGAAAGGAAGGTCATTCAAATTAAAAAGGAAGAAGTCAAATTAGCCTTATTTGCAGACAACATGACTTGCTTAGAAAAACTTGCATAAGAAAAACCTAATAACTTCACCCAAAACTACTAGAATTGATAAGTTCATTACAGTTGCAGAACACAAAATTGACATACTAAAATCTGTAGCACTTATGTATGCCAACAGTGAACAATCTAAAAAAGAAATCAAGAAAACAATACCATCTACAATAGCTACAAAGAATATAAAACACCTAGAAATCAATTTAACCAAAGAAGTGAAAGACCTATACAAAAATAAAAAATTATAAAACACTGATGAAAGAAATTGAAGAGGGCACAAAAAAGTAGAAAGATGTTCTATGCTCATGATTTAGAAAAACTAATATTGTTAAAACAGCAATGCTATCCAAAGTAAACTACAGATTCGTTGCAATCCCTATCAAAATACCAATGACATTCTTCACAGAAATTTTTAAAATTTCAAAATTTGTATGGGACCACAAAAGACTCCGAATAGCTAAAGCAACCCAGAGCAAAAAGAACAAAGCTGGAGGCATCACATTACTTGACTACAAAAAATACTACAACGTTATCATAACCAAATCAGCATGGTACTGACATCAAAACAGACACATAGTGAAACACCCAGATATAAATTCACATATATATAACCAACACATTTTCGACAAAGATGCCAAGGTCACACAATGGGGAAAGGACTGTCTCTTCAATAAATGGTGCTGAGAAAACTGGATAGCCATATGCAGAAGAATGAAGCTAGAACCCTATCTCTCACCGTATACAAAAATCAAATCAAAATGGGTTAAAGTCTTACATCTGAGACCTGAAACTATGAAACTACTAGAAGAAAACATTGGGGAAATGCTTCAGAACATTGGTCTGGGCAAAGATTTTTGTGTGGTAAGATCTCAATAGCACAGGCAACCAAAACAAAAATAGAAAAATGGGATTACATCAAGCTAAAAAGCTTCTGCACAGCAAAGGAAACAATCAACAAAATGAAGAGAAAAACCCACAGAATGGGAAAAAAAATTTGCAAACTATTCATCTAACAAGGGATTGATAACCAGAATATATAAGAAGCTAAAACAGCCCAACAGCAAAAAAAAAAAAAAAAGACAAATACTCCAATTAAAAATAGATTAAATATCTGAATAGACATTTCTCAAAAGAAGACATACAAATGACCGACAGGTATATGAAAAAATGTTCAACATCACTAATCATCAGAGAAATGCAAATCAAAACCACAATGAGATATCATCTCAGCCCCGCTAAAATGGCTTTTATCACAGAGAATAACAGACGCTAGCAAAAATGTGGAAAGGGAGGAAACCTTGTACAATGTTGATAGGAATACAAATTAGTACACCCACTCTGTAAAACTGTATGAGGGCTCCTCAAAAAACTAAAACTAGAACTACATATGATCCAGCAATTTCACGACTAGGTATATATCCAAAAGAAAGAAAATCAATATCTTGAGGAGACAGATATCTGCACTCCCCTATTTTTTGCAGCACTATTCACATTGGCCAAAATATGGAACCAACCTAGATGCCCATCAATGGATGAATGAATAAAGGAAATACAGTATATATACACAATGGAATATTGTTCAGTCATAAAAAGGAATGAAATCCTGTCATTTGCCACAACATGGATAGAACTGGGGGTCATCATGTTATGTGAAGTAAGCCAAGCACAGAAAGACAAATATCACATGCTCTCATTCATATGTGGGAGCTAAAAAAGTTGTTTTTACGAAGATAGAGAAAAGATTTGTGGTTACCAGAGGCTGGGAAGGATATGGGAGAGATGGGCAGAAGAGTGGTTGATTAATGGGTACAAATATACAGTTTGATAGATCAGTAAGGTGACTATAGTTTACAATAATCTATTATGTATTTCAAAATAGCTAGAAGAGAATAATTGAAATGTTTCAAGCAGAACAAAAAGACAAATATTTAAGGTGATGGATATCCCAGTACACTGATTTGATCTTTACAAATTGCATGAAAGTATTAAACTACCACATGTACCCTGAAAATATACACATTAATTATGTATCAGCAAACGACATTTTTAAAAACTTCCAACTGGCTTGCTCTCCTCTCTACATCCTTCAGGCTGCCAGAGTGGAATTACAAGTCCCTCTGTCAAGGTGACAGCAGCCATCACTCAGAATTCCAGAGGCTAGTCCTTTCTTATACCAATACCGGGAGTAGGCCCATTTTACTGGTGGAAAAACTGAGGCACAGAATACTATAATAGATCTGGGATTGCTGACCTCCCCATCCACGTCTTGCAAATGTCTGACCCTGAATACTCCAAATTACATCCCCAGGAGATCTTGTAGCCTGGTGTTTGCTAGGGCAGTGGGGCTTTAAGATGCAGAACTCTCAAAAGTATATCAAACAGCCCCGATATGGCCAGTTCCCTCTTTGCTGCTGTTGTTTAATTCCTTCCGGAGAATAAGATTGGAAAGGCAGTGCTAATTTAATTTGCCAGAATGAATAAAGATAAGACAGTAACGGAGGGTGATGAAGCGCTGGGAGCAAGTAATTCACATCCCTGAAACCCAGGCTCCTTCCATCACCACCGTCTTCCCCACAGTGGAGCTGATTAAGCCAGAACGATGGCAGTTAATTATTTTCCTCTGTCGCTGAGGAAGGCTGCCTTTCCCGGCCAGGCAGTGGGCGTGAGGGGGTTTGTAAATGGGCAAATCAGATTAAAAGGAGGAAGGAACAGTGGCTGGCGGATCCCTCTGGGGCCCACGGTTCTCCATTATATGGGGGGGAGCCTGGGAGAACATGTTCATTAGTTAGAGGTTCACCAATCAACCTCAGTCTTTGGGGTCCAACGCTTCTGAGAGACATTTATGCATGTACGTGCAAGTGAATTCATCATTAGGCAGTCTGGGTAGGCTGGATCCAGTGTCAACTGTATTCAAAGGGACAGCATTACTAGAACCTATGGGGGCATTCGTGGCACAAGAGGGCTTGCTATCGATGCACACAGGGATGTTGCCCGTCAGAGAAGCAAGAAGTAGGTTCATGATGCATATCGGGGTCCTCAGTGGTAGGAGGGCATATGGGTATACTTGGATGCTGGATCAGCCCCACACACATGGATATGATATAGTTAGAAGCACCTGTATGCAGACATTCTGGGTGTCCCTACCCCACTGCTAACTAGTTGCATGACCCTGGTGAAGTTGCTTCCCTAAGCCTCAGTGATTGCAGAGTAGGACTAGCAACAGCACACACTCTGTAGAGCTCTGGTGAGGACTAGTAGAGCGTACCTGAAAGAGTCTAGCACAGCGCCTGGCCCACAGGAAGGGCTCTGTGACCATTACTTACGGCCCGTGTTATGATTGCAACGCTCATGTGACTTCTCCCTAGGTGCACGTGGGGAGAGGGCCACTGAGTTTGCCACATTCATGGTGCTATTCGGTCTTCCTTTGTGGCTCAGACAGTGAGAGATGGATGCTCACCTGGGAGGGAGGGAAGGAAGGCAGAAAGCCTCGTTCCTCTCAGGCAGAGAATTCGGATTTTATGCAGAGCCAGAGACCTTCTTTGCTGTAACCGAAAGCAATTTGCAGCAACACAAAAGGATGCATTAGAGAGGGAGGGCCAGGAGCCCCAGCAGTGGAGGGCTGGAGCCTGGAAAAGAAAGGAGTGAAACTGGCAGGGGGGGCAGGAACGGGGGAAGCAATTTAAATGTATCCAAAGCATGAACACATCTGCCAGGGACCTGGTTTCCATTCACATGGACTGAAAGACTCCCCATGCAGGTGCCTTGGCTGACCGGGAAGGGGAGCGAATCCCCTACAAGTGCCGAGACTCCGTGGGCTGGGTTTTCATTTACTTTATTATGAAATCCAAAATGAGGACCTCTGGTGTTGGGGCCTGAGATGGGGAATCCTGGGAGAGAGGTCATATAAAGACTGGAACTTTTAGGGGGTTGAAGGAGAGGGCAGAGTCACAACCAGAGTCAAAGAGGGTTCAAGACAGTGGTTCAAGAATGAATGCCGGCTGTGAGTAACAGAGTTTCAGGGAGAAGGTGGGACTGAGGAGAGCAGGGTGGTTCAGAGCAAAAGACTCCAGACTGTGAACAGGGGGAGGGTGGTTCCGGGTTTGTAAGGGGCCTAAGAAACTTAAAGGAACAGGAGCCTGGAACATGATGCCCACACCTCACCCCCAGCTCACTGGATTGAGGAAATGTAATAAAACTCCACTGTCCCAGGTTGGAGAATCCTAAAGAAGTGGGGATGGGAAAACTCTTGGAAGTAGCCCACTGTGTACCCATACACAAGGAGTTGCAAGGGGGAGAGTTGGAGAAGGACTTGCCCAACGTCTCCGTGATAGTTTGGATTCCACTTGGCAAAGACTCATTGCCACACCCCTCAGGGCAGGGTTTATTTCTCCGCCCCAGAGCTTGATCATGGATCTTGTTTGAGCTAAGAGAATGTGAGTGGAGGTGGCAGCTGCCAATTCTGAGCCAAGTCCATAGCAAGCATCCTGCGATTCTGCTCACTCTCTTGGGCTTGTGCCTTTTTCCATGAGAAGAATGTGTCCTGGGATGCTGCTGACCCTCAGAGGATGACAGACACGGGGAGGGCCACCTAAAACCCAGCTCAAACCCGGAGCCATGCACACTCCACTCAAACCTAACGGAGCTGCCCTGCTCAACCCACAGACCTAAGGGCAAGAAAAATGAATGCCTACTGCCATCGGCTACTGTACTTGAGGGGGTGCTGTACACAGCATTACGATGGCAATAGTTGATGGACACAGCAAGTGAGGAGCCTTGCTGGACGCAACCCCAGGCAGCATAAAGGACTCTCTCCCTCTCCCACCTCTGTCCTGACCAGGCATCCCAACTTTGAACAGCATGACAGTCCAGCTCCCACTCCTAACAGGCTGTGTGGACCCTGCAGCGGGTGCACCATCTCCTTTGGAAGGGAAGGCACGCATTAAAGCCCGCATTGCCTGGAAGAGCTGTGTGCCCCTCTCCTGTCACCCAGTAGCAAGAACTCCTCTCAGACCCAGCGGAGATGCTGCGGTGACAGTGGGTGGGTGAGCCCAGCAGGCACTGGGAGCAGAGTGAGCCCAGGAGGGGGCTGGGCAGCAACACAGAGTGGGGCGGGAGCCCTTGGGCACAGGAAGAAGGGAGGGCAGTGCTCCAGGATGCTGCACCCAACATGTCATTCTCTACAGTGAAGACCTCATGGGTATGGATGAGCAGAGGGAACTGCCCCTGCTCCACCCACAGGCTCTGTGGTCCCAGCCAGTGACCTCCTTGCTCTGAGCCAGGACGGTGTAAGAACATCTCCTCCGGGAGGACTGCAGTGGGGTCAGAGAACCGGAGACACTCATCACATGCTCTGCCCAGCGCCTGACAGACCGGCTCCCTCCCCAGCCCCCTGTCAGAACATCCCAGCGGTCAGGGGTGGGGGCTCCACAGTCATGCATCTGGGACCTGCGTCTTGCTCCACCAGCTCCTGGCCGTGTGGCCCTGAGCAAATCCCTCCCCTTCCCTGAGCCTCAGTTTCCTCTTCTGCAAAATGGGATCTTAACAGCACCTCCCTCCAGGTCAAGGAGAGGACTCGAGGAGATAATCCTCATAAAGGGGGCTGACACAGAGGACTCCTCCCATCCCAGGCAGCAGGCGCCACCCTGAGCTACCGGGTCTGGAAGGGCCCTTTAGGCAGTGAAGCTGGACCCACAGGAGAGGTTGTCATTCCCACAACTGTCATTCGCTCCTGGTGTCCCTTCCAGAATCCCACGTGGTGGTCCATGCTGTCTTCCTGCCCCCAACACCTCCTCTGTCCCTTTGACAGGGTGGGTTCGGCTCTGTGTGGAAACAGACTTTCTATGCATTCTTCTATTGTGCCTTTTGAACAAACAAGCTGTGCCCACTTGTGAGAGGCTTATTAAAAACTCTCATTAAAAATGTGGCTCCTCCTTTTAAGCCACATTACAGTTTCCCCTTTCCACCTGTTAACTTTTTTCCATTCTTTTTTTTTGAATGAAAGTAGCCCTTGTTCATGGCCATAAACTGAATTGCATCTCCAAAATTCATCTACGCAGCCCTAACTCGCAGTGTGATAGCATCTGGAGACGAGGCCTTTGGCAGGGCATTAGATTTAGATGAGGTCATGAGGATGGGGCCTCATTATGAGGTTAGTGCCCTGTAAGAAGAGGCTCCAGAGAGCTTGTGCCATCACTGTGTCTCTCCCCTCCTCTACCCTCTTTTTTCTCCCTTCTTCTCCTTTTTCTCTCCCCCACTTCTCCCTCCTTCCTCTCTCCCCCTCCTCTCTTTCTTCCTCTCTCTCCCTCTCTCTTTTTCTCCCTCTTCCTCTCTCCTCTCTCTCTCCCCTCTCTTCCTCTCTCTCCTCCCTCTCCCCCCTCTCTCTCCCCCTCTCTTTTTCTCTCTCTCTTCCTT
>CAUYQG010205206.1:0-26103 GCA_963574415.1 Tarsius wallacei | reverse complement strand
CGCCCGGCTGATTTTTTGATTTATTGTAGAGATGAGGTCTCGCTTGCCCAGGCGGGTCTCGAACCCGCGGGCTCAGGCAATCCACTCACCTCAGCCTCCCAAAGGCGCGGGATTACAGGCTGAGCCACTGAGCCCGGCTTGTTCATGCATTTTGAATGTCAGCTAACAGGAAAGGGGTAATAGGGAAAGAAAGACAGTCACAGGTTTGAGATACTATTTTTTTTTTACTGCTAATAATAATCCATTAAATAAATTAATCTTTTATTTTTGTTTATTATTTAAATTTATTTTACTTTAAAGATGTGGGGTTCAATTCAGGATTAGTTATACAAGTGGTCATCATACAGGTAAAGTTTGGGCCTACATTTGGGCCCCATTTTGCCTGATTTGAGATCAGGTCCGTTATTAATGTTATGTGTCCTTCCCCGCCCTCCCCTGGTTGTTACCGGCTACTGCCAATCCCTTTCTTATAGTATTATGGTAAGTGTCCAGGGTCTGCTAATGAATGAGAGAATATTTGGTGCTCAGTTCTTTATTTCTGTGATAAATCACTGAGTATTATAGATTTCAAATCCATCCAAGTTGTTGTGAAGTACATAATTTTGTTTTTCTTTATGGCTGAGTAATTTTCCGTTGGGTATATGATTACATTTTTTTTTTTTAAATCTAGTCCAGTTTCGATGGGCAGCACCATTGGCTCCATGTTTTTGGCATTGTCAACAGTGCTGCAATAAACATGCATGCGCAGGTATCTTTTTTGTAGAGTGATTTAAGTTCCTCTGGGTATATTCCTAGAAGAAGGATTGCTGAATCTTATGGAAGATCAATTTCTAGTTCTTTTAGGAATTGCCACACTGTTTTCCTTAGAGGTTTAACTAGTTTGCCTTCCTACCAACAGTGTAGGAGTGTTCTCTTTTCTCCACATCCTCGCCAACATTTGTGGTTTTGTTTTATTAATCATGGCAATTCTTACTGGAGTTAGGTGGTATTTAAATGTGGTTTTGATTTGCATTTCTCTTACGATTAATAAGGCTGAACATTTTTTTCATTATTTTGGCTCTGGTCTGTATGCTTCCCTGGGGGGAAGAGGACTGTATTTCCCTTGGAGGGACTACCTTCTCCCTTAGTGGACAACACTGATGCTCCCATCCCATCCCATCCCATTGGAAGGGTATGGATCATAAATGGACATATGCTTCATAGTTTCTGTTCTGACTTTGACTCTCCCATTACTAGATAGGTAGATATATGATATATAATATAATTCTAATGCTACATTAATGGAGTAAAAAATGTGCACATATATATATATATATATATATATTCTGTTTCTTCACTTTTCATCTTTTCAAAATGAAACCTTTCTAATATAATAGGCCTGAACTTGAACAAATGGAGCATACTTTTTGATTAAGTTATATAATTTTTGTTCTTTCAACCCTTTTAACACATATACACACACACATGCCCGTGTGCATAGTCTCTTACACATTCAGGAAGAGACGCTTTCACATCCTTAGTAGACATGTTCTTAGTTTTCCAATAATAGAACATTTCATTTCATTTATATTGGTGGAAATGAAATATATAATTGCCATATGTTTTCTAAAATGTCATAAAAGGTGAACCTTCTCATTTACATGGCATATTTAAAAACTAATATAGTATAAAATCTTTTTCTCAAATTAATATCAGGTTATAGAAATAGACATTCAAATATTATATGTAATTCAAGACTGAATTATTTACCTTGATTATCTCATTCCATACTATAAAATAAATGTTATTATCTCTATGCTAAAGATGAGGAAATGGAGCTGTGTATAGTTTAGGTTAAGTATTCAAGTTCTTAACAACAGATAGATGATGGATCTAGAATTTGAACTAAGGCTCACTGATTCTAATATACTTGTCTTTTATCATACATCTACAGGAAGCAGATCTGAAGAACATAACAGAGAAACTCTGAAGAACAGGGTTCAGTCCCATCACTGGTTCATTCACAAAAGTATGTTGGGAAGTCCCATTAGCTTGGGGACTGTTTCAGGAGATACTAAAAAAAACTAGTTATTTTTACTTAGCAGTAAATATAGTCTGGGGAGAAGTAAAGGAGGTAATGTTCTCCATATGTCTTCCACTTTCTGGAGTATAAAATCAGTAATTTTTTAATCAAAAGCATATCTAATATATGAGACTATCTAGTCTATGTGTATGTAGAAGTAAATAATTGGTATATTAAATTTCAAATTAAAAAATAGCAAAATAGGAAAATAAATTAAAATGTGAATTTAACATAAATCCCAAGCTTCAACTCATATACAACATAATTTTATTCATGATCAGACTAAATGTAGAATTTAAAAGAGGAATTATTTAAAATATCCATAGGACACAGATGGAATTTGAAAACCTCTATGCAATTACCTATTTCTGTGTACTCTATTTACTCATCTATTATCCATCTCTATATATTTTTTAAGTGCAATGCAATTTGAACCAATATTGTTGGTTGTTTTATTCAGTGATACACTTTGAAACAAAATTGAACTAAAATTTGTTTTCCAATTTTTTAATAAATTAACTAGACTCCAAATATGGTGCAAAAATGCTATATTTGGTAATTAATAATAATACATAAACACAGGATTTTAGAAATAGAATGAAAGGCCAAGTCAAATAATTTATTAATAATATCATACTAAAAACAATAAACACAATACTAGAATGCACTTTCTTATGAAATTAGAATTTTACTGTTCTATGTGATCTGGCCAAATCATATTGTGCATAGAAAGCAGACAATTTCCTTCTAACATTGTTAATATTTATATAGTCATTACAATTTGTTTCAAATAAAATATATTACATATCTCTTAAGAATTTTGTCTAGCTATATTGTAGAATCACATCAAATCCTTATCCATACAATTATTTATAGGCTTTCAAACCATACCTGGGCAAAAAAAGAAGCAATCTGATGTATTTAGTATTTAATAAAATCTCGTTTAACTATCAACTTGAAAAGTGTTTAATATCCTTGCTATAAAAACACAAATATCTGCAAATATTATTTATCGGCCTTTCTATGTAGTTTTATTCAAAATTCCAGTAAAGGGGCTAAATAGCTTTCAAAAAATGTTTGTGTACCCTAAGAACTTTTAGATGGTTGTCATGATCTGTAAGAAAATAATTATTCTTCATTTCTGTCAATTGAATAAACTGAGGTCAAGTGAGTTTAAGTAGCACTATCAAGATTATAAAATCAGTGAGGGTAAAAGATAGGATCTTGTATAAAAAATGTCTTCCCATTCTATATCTGAGATTCTCTGAGTAAAGCATGGAACCCCTTCTCAGTCTTTATTTACTTTCATAGCTTAAGTGAGTAAAAGCTACATAACCAGTATCTGCTCTCACTAAGGATTACTTACAGCCTGACCTCTATTTGTCGTTTTTGATGTTTCTTCCAATGGTCTCATCAGTAATCGAAGCACTTCATCTATTTTGCCTACTAGTGCTAATGAGGTTTTCAAACCTTGTTTCATGGAGCATCCAGGTGTTGGAGTTCACCAAAGTTACATTTGAAAATGAAAATTGTTTTTTACAAATTTAATACTAACCCTAAATACTTCTGAATATAAACCTTAATCCAAATCCAAAACCTTTATCCAAATACTTTTAAGTTTTTCTCATCCTAGATTTCTACATCAACCAATTAAGAAATTCTTGTTTTATGAGAGCATCATTTAGGTATTTGGGGAAGAAAAAATATATACTTTTTTTGTTTGTTTTTGAGTTGGAGTCCCACTCTGTCGTCCAGGCTGGAGAGCAGTGTCACACTCACGCTCACTCCAGAGTCAACCTGCTGGGCTCTGGTGATCCTTCCACCTCGGTCTTCCAAGTAGCCAGAACTACAGATGTGTGCTACCATACCAGCCTATTTTTTTTTTTAATTGTAGAGGCGAGGTCTCACCAAGTTGCCCGGGCTGGTCTCGAACCTGTGAGCTCAGGCATTCCACTCGACTCGGCCTCCCAAAGTGCTGGGATTACAGGCTGAGCCACTGAGTCCGGCCAAAAATATACATTTTTAAAGACACAATTCTTTCTTAAAGTTGCATTCGCCCTAGGGAACTCTAAACTGCAAGTACTGTGAAAATGATATTCCACACACATTACTGGTGCCACTTCATTTCACCTCTATAGACTTCAGGGTGTCACTGTCCAATTTTTCATAAAGGATATGACTCTATGTTTTTTTGCTCTATTTTAGGTTTTATTTAGCTTGTCGTTTGCATTTTCAACACTCTAATACAAAACTTCCTCAAGGCAAATGGTCTTCATAATATAAAATTCTCCCTTGTTGCTGTTCATAAACCTTTTTAGAAACATTTTCCAAAGCCATTTATTTAAAACTTTGCATCCTACATTTAGCATTAGTGATGTAAATATTAGTAATACCTTCCTTTAAGCAAAACATGTACATGGCAATCCTGGATTTGGGACAACTGGAAAGCAAATCCTGAATAATCTGTACTTTATATTATACAATGTAAAGTGTATATGTGCACTCGTATGTGTTTTTATCTTATAGTCAAGACATTGATAAAACAGAGATAAAATTAATATTTATAAAGAGGTTATTTCCTCCATCTCTATAATTAATAACAACATAAACTAGAACCTCTAATGTACTAAGCTGAGCATTAGTTCATTTAGAAAATATATAATTATCCAAAACAATTGCTAGAGAAGCAAAGAAAAGCTCACAGTCTCAAAACATAAATGATTAGAAAAATTTAAATAAATTCCAAAAATACAGCAAATATTCCTTTGTTAGTAGGGAAAAAAACTAGGTTAATTTTATAATAAAGTTGAAAATCATACAAAAGTATGACACTCCTTTCACGTGTGGGCTCTTTCCTGTCTTTTAGTAGTACTCTACTTTTTCCAAGGGATAGTGTCTCAATTAATTATATTTTATGCTTATGACTTGGAAAGCAAAATATATTTTGTTGAAGTAAATATGTATTTAAAATGAGAAAAGTGTAAACTTTTGAGGATTGATCAGTCTTCACTTAAGACAATTCCACAACATAAATTCAAAATAACTTAAAATTTTATTGTAAAAACTTTGAAATGATACGAATACTCCTGGAGAGCTAATTGTATTTAGAAAAGTTCTTTGTAATCTGATCCAAAACAACAACAATAACACACACACACACACACACACACACACAATTACATTGATATTGCTTTTGGCAAAATAGTGTCTTCTTTAATCAACATTATATAATTTTCAGTGTGCAGATCTTTCACATCCTTGGTTAATTCATGTAGCTATCATAAATTGAATTATTTTCTTGATTTCTTTTTTGTATATTTTGTTAGTGTATATAAATGCTTATTATTTTTGTGTATTGATCTTGTGTCTTAAAACTTTATTTTTTATTATATTATTATAACAGTCTTTTGGTGGAATCCGCAGCATTTTCTATACATAATATTGTGTTGTCAATAAATACTGACCATTTTACTTCTTTATCTCTTACTTGAAGGTATTTTATTTATTTCTATTTTCTAATTGCTCTAGCAAGGGCTTCCAATACAATGTTGAAAAGATGTGGTAAAAGTTGGCATCCCTGCCTTGTTTCAGATCCTAGATAAAATGTTTTCAATTTTTTTACCATTGAGTGTAATGTTAACTCCAGTCTTCTCAGATATGAACTTTATTGTGTTAAGGTACATTTCTTTGAGGATATTGGTTTGTAGTGTGTGTGTGTGTGTGTGTGTGTGTGTGTGTGTGTGTATGTGTGTGTATGTGTGTGATTTTCTTGTCTGGCTTTGGCTTCAAGGTAATTCTAGGTTCATCAAGAGTTTGCAAGTATTATCTTTTCTTTGATTTTTGTTTTGGAAAAGTTTGAAAAGGATTGGTATTTGTTCTTCTTTAAATGCTTGGTAGAATTCAGTTGTGAAGCCACAGGGTCCTAGGCTTTTCTTTGATAGGAAAATTTTTGTTAGTGATTAAATCTCCTTATTCATTAATAGTCAGTTTAAATTTTCCATTTCATCATGATTGAGTCTTGGTAGGTTGTATGAATCTAGGAGATCAATCAATTATGTTATCTAGTTTGTGGGTATATAAATGTTCATAATAGTTTTATATGATCCTTTTTATTTCTGTGGTATCAGTTGTAATGTCTCCTTTTGTTTCAGATTTTACTTAAGTCTCCTCTCTTTTCTCTTAGTTATTTTAGTTAAGGGTTTGACTACTTTATTCTTTAAAAAATTCAGTTTTGTTGATCTTTTGATATTATTATTTTAGTGCCTATTTCATTTATTTCTGCTCTGGTTATTATTTTCTCTCTTGAACTAAATTTGAGCTAGTTTGTTCTTTGTCTAGTTTCTTAATGTATAACATGAGATTCTTTGATATTTTTCTTTTGATTTAGGCACTTACGCAAAAAAAATTTCTATTCAAACTATTTTTCTTATATTACATAGATTTGATGTGCTATGTTTATATTTTTGTGGGTCTCAAGATATTTTTAAATTTCCTTTTCAGTTTTTTCATTAGCTTATTGGTAGTTCAGGAGTATCTTATTTAATTTCCATATATTGGTAAATTTTCAAAAACTCCTCCTGTTATTGATTTTCTTTCATACCATTGTTGTCAGAAAAATACCTCATGTAATTTCAATCTTTTTAGAAGTTGTTAAGGCTAGTTTTGTGCCTTAACCTGTGATTTATCCTGGAAAATATGTGCTTGAGAAGAATGTGTATTCTGTTGATGTTGGATAGAATGTCTTGCTTATGTCTATTAGATCCTTTTAGTCTAAAGTTTTGTTCAAGTTTTATTTCCTTAGTAATTTTATGACTGATGATCTGTCTATTATTGATAGCAGGGATTTTGAAGTCCTCTAGTATTACTGTGTTGCAGTCTGTATCTCCCTTCAGATCTCTTAATGTCAGATTAAGATGCTTTAATGTTTAATGCATAGATATTTACAATTGTCCTATATGCTTAATGAATTTATCCCCCTTTTTTTTTTATCACATAATGCCCTTCTTTGTCTTTTTTACAGTTTTTAACTTGAAGTCTATTTTGTGTGTTACAAGTATAGTTATTTTTGCTCTATTTTGGCTTCCATTTGCATATAATATATTTTTCTATTCTCTCACTTTCAGTCTACATGTGTCCTTAAAAGTCAGACAAATCTATCATATGCAGCATAAAGCTGGATCTTGTTTTATTTTTAAAATTCAATCAGGGTAACCCTCTAGGGTCCCTTCCCACTGTGGGAGCTTTTCTGTCCTCTCAATAAATCCTGCCATCTCACATACACACACACACACTTCCATTCACATACTCTATATCTTTTTATTGAAGAGTTAAACTCATTTACATTCAAGGTAATTATCATAGGTATTGTCTTACTACTGCCACAGTTGTTTTCTGATTGTTTTGTAGATACTTTTTTTTCTTCCACTTTTGCTGGTGTCCTTTGTGATTGACGGCTTTTAATAGTAATGTATTTTGGGTCTTTTAAATTTTTGTTTGTGTTTATAAAAATTTATCTCTGTGGTTATCAGGAGGCTTACATAGGTTATTTCATATTTATAAGAATCTATTTCAAACTGATTACTTAATTTTGATTATACACAGCAAATCTACACTTTTACTCCTTCCACGTTTTATGGTTTAGATGTCAGAATTTATATTATTTTGTGATGTATATTCCTTGAAAATTTATTTTAGCTGTAGCTGTTATTTTACTTTATTTTATTTTATTTTGTCTTTTAGTCTTTGTACTCGGGATAAAATTGTCTCAGCTACCCACCAACATACACTCTTTGAGTATTCTGAATATCACTCTGTTTTGTTTGTACTATAGGGGCTTGTGTTTTTATAAGTTTTAATTGGCACCCTTTGTTTCTGTTTAAAGAACTCCCTTTAGCAGTTTCTGAAAGGTAAGTTTAGTGGCAATAAACTCCCTAAACCTTTGTGGTTATAGAAAAGTTTTTATTTCTCCTTCACTTTTACAAACTAGTCTTGCAGAATAAAGTATTCTTAGTTAACAAATCTTTTCTTTTAGGACTTTAATATATATCATGCCTCTCCTAGTCTGCAGAATTTATGCTGAGAAACCCTCTGCTAGTGATATTTGAACTCCTTTTTATGTGATATGTTTCTTATCTCTTTCAGCTTATAATTTTTTTATTTGTCTTTGATTTTTGGTCACTTGGCTATTATGTTCCTTGGTGTACTTCTCTTTGGGTTAAATTTGATTGAACCATTTTATGCTTTCTGTACCTGTTAGCATCTATTTTGAAATTAGGAAAGTTTTCAGTCATTAGTTCATTAAATATGCTTTCTGGGCTTTTTCACTTTCTCTTCTTTTTGAAACTCCTATTATATGCATGCTTGATCTCTTGATGGTGTCCCATAACTTCTGTAGGTTATATTTTGTCTTTCTTACTCTTTCTTCTGTGACTAGATAATTTCAAATGTTATGTCACTCAGCTCATTAATTAATTCTTCAAATTGATCAAGTATGCTTTTGAAGATTTCTATTAAATTTATCAGTGCAGCCACTGTATTCTATATGGCTCTTTTTATTGTTTCTATTTATTTCTCAGTTTTTTACATTTCTGTGTGTTTTCCAAATTTTATTAAATTCTCTATTTTTTTGCAGTTGAGTGAACTTTTTGTGTACTATTTTAATTTTGTTGTCTGTCTGATTTCATATCATTAGGATCCATTATTAAATGCTTTTTGTTTGTGGATTTTTTTATTGTCTTTATCTTTTTTGAGGTTCCATGGCTTCCTGATTTTTTAAATCTTTGCATCCCTATATTATCTATACATCTGATGAAACAGTCCATCTTTCGGCCTTTACAGGTGTTCTTTTGATGGAATGAACATTTATTAATAAAGAAGTTCTGATTCTGGAAGGGCCAGCTAGTGACAACTTCAGGCAGACAGAACTTGCTTTGAGATTTTTAAGGATATGGTCCACTGCATTTGTGCTGATGTTGGGTGGGGTTGTTGGCTAGGCTCTGCTATCCAGTGGAACCAGTAGCTGAATTCTGCTATAAGGTTGCTAATTAGGTATTATAATAGATTCTGGTCAGGACAGAAATAAGATATATTCTCTGGTCAATAAGTTTGTTATTGAGGACCTGCAGTTGGTAAGGGCTGCAGCTTGGGCTCCAAGGTTAGGTGGAGTCAATTCTCTGGACAGCAGAACCAGTGACTATGCCTTTGAAATTCACAATTCAAGATTGCCATTCTTTTAGGGTGAGTCATGTGGTGGGCTTTTGACTAAGTTGAGTGGCTGCTGAAAGTCCCACATCAAGCAGGTCCAGTCCTGTATTCACTGAGATGCATAGAGATGAAAGTCTTCCTGCCTGGGCAGTCTTTGGGAAGGCTTTTTTTTTTTTTTTTTTGAGTGGGAAGGCTTTTTTGCTGAGTGGAGTTATTGCTTGATTTTCTCTGTCAAGTCAATCTAACAGATTTACATGGGTTATTTCTGGGCTTTCCATTTTGTTCCAATAATCTGCTTGTTTAATTTTTTCACCAACACCACACCTGTTTGATTATTGCAGATTTATACTAAGTTTTGAAATTGAATAGTATCAGTCCTCCAATTTTTTTCTTCTTCAGTATTGTGCTGGTTATTCTGGGTCTTTGCCTTTTCATATAAATGTTAGAATCAGTATGTCAATATCCACAAAATAACCTGCTGAGACTTTGATTGAGATTTCACAAAAACTTTAGAAAAAGATAAGATGAAATGCTATATTGACAATATTAAGATTTTGTATACGAAAAATGGATTATTTTTCCATTTTTTGTCCTTTCTCTTTTATCAGAATGTAATAGTATTTCTTAAATAAATCTTAAACATGTCTTGTCAGAACTATATCTGGTTATTTTATATTTGGGAGTGCTAATACAAATGTAATCATGCTTTTAACTTTAAATTTTATTTGTTCATGATGGCATATAATAAAGTGATTGACTTTTGTATACTAGCCTTCTAACCTAAAATGCTGCTGTAATTACTTATTACTTCAAGTTTTTTTGGGTGTTTTTTTCCAATTTTGCTAAGAGAAAATTATGTCATCTTAAAACAGCTTTATTTGTTATTTCCTAGTATGTATAATTTATATTTAATTTTCTTGTCTTATTGCATTAGCTGCAAATGCCAATATAATGTTGAAAAGGAGTAGTGAGAGGAGACATCCTTTTCTTGTTTTTTGTCTTCATGAAAAAGCTTTCTAGTTTCTCAATATTCATATGAAGTTAGCTGTTTTCTTTTTGTAGATGTTATTTTCCCAATTGAAGAAGTTTCCCTATATTTAGTTTGCTAATATCTCGTATTATTTTTCCTGTATATTTTTATGGAAATAGAGAATATATATATATATATATATATATATATGTTTTACAAATAAAGCAACTAAATTTTAGTTTTGTGATAGCTTACATACATTAAAAAGACTAAAATGTGAGGTAATGAAATTTAAAAATGAATACTATGATATTCAATTGTTAGCATATTAGCAAACCTAAATCTATTTAAATAGCATGATGACATTTTTCAATGAGCTCTAGCTATGTGTATGCCTCTTGTTCTGCTTTTACTTTTAAAGCTTGACTGAGTTGCTAAACTCTATGATTTTTGTCAGATGCTCTCTCTCCCAATCACTCTGTTCGTTAAGGACACATATCTATATACGAACATACATTTGGCATGATGTTTGTTAGTTAACATTTATGCATGTGTTAAATTTATAATCAAATCTACTTATGCACATCTGGAGACAATGTCTCTCATTGTTAGATTACAAGTGTTATAGCGAAATTATACCTTGTCTCCTTGTATCAGCTATTTCTAGAGACATTAGAATATTTTTCCGGGTCTCCATGATTCAGCTTAATTCAGTTGAACAAAAAATCAATTATACCTTCTTGAGAAGTGTTTCTCTAAATCTATCAAAGTGCTAATATCATAACTGAAAATTTTTAAAAATTTAACTGTGGGTCCCATCTTACAACAAATTTATTGGCTAAAAATCTGCAATATGAAACTAACCACATTTGAGATACATGTAGAAAACACATTTTATAAATCAGAATATAATCTGAATTTTAGTGAAATACGACACATAATTCTGCCAGATTTATCATATTGGAATTAACACCAAAAGAGGTACTTCTAGAAAAATCAGTTAATAATATATGAAGCATGTCTTTGATGGCTAAGAACATCTATCTAAAAATCAAAATGTATGTTATGCATACACACACACACACACACACACACACACACACAAACATCATGGGAAAAACCATCAGATGACTTCTATTTTCTCAGTGAAATGGGAGAGAATGTTGTCAGTTATAAGAAAAGAAGGAGGGCCAAGAAGGCAAAATAAAGTTAAAGAGTAATGAAAAAATAATTTTCCACAAAACACTTTCTGAATAGCAGACTTCTCAAAGTCTGGAAGGAGATAAGTTGTGACAAATCAGTCTCATTGTTTTTGTGATTGAAAGCAATGAATTTGAATTCTGTTCATAAACTTTAAGTTTTTTTCTTTTTCTCCTTAAAAATAAAATGATTAAACAATCCCAAATGGAAGAAATACTTTTTCCCTGGAGTGGGTATGAGGCTTGATGGGAGGATATCATATTATGAAGTAGCCTCTACACTTAGCCATGAAAGATAGGTAAACCCTGGACTTGAGACATTTCAAAAAAGGCGTTCTCAAGGTGAATAGCAAAAGTAAAAGCATGATAGAAGAAAATGCAAGGAAATCCTGCTGTGCCATACTCATCAGGGGTCAGAGATGCTATACTAGCCTCTCCTTCCAATATCTTCTGAAGTAAAGTGTGGTTGTGTGTGTGTGTGTGTGCATTTTAACAATTATAGCTTCTAAAGGCAATAGTAACAATAAAAAGAACACACACACACACACACACACACACACACACACACACACGAATATCTATGTGGTTCTTACCCTAGAATGATATTTATTTTTCGTCTTCAATTAACTTCAAAAGTTTGAAAGATAGACACTAAGGGAATTGGTGTTGTTGTTGTTGTTGTTGTTGCTTGCTTTCTTATTTCATGTATCTATCGATAGATACATGAAATAAGAACAAACTCTCCTGAGGAGGGCAGAAACCACAGAATGTTAAAACAAATATTATAATTATTTTTCCTGCATGGTCTCATCAGAATGTAATTAATAATTTCTTTTCCTCAGCTTTTGCTTAGAACAGAATGTCTTTCAGAGGCAAGGCTGTCTTTGTGTGTCTTTCAATGCAATATATATAGGTGAAGACTCAAAATGGATTGTGTAAAATGCACATGCAATTCAGACGAGGGCAGAATAAGAGAAAAGTGGCATTGCTAGTGTTTTGTAAGCTCACACATTAGTGGGTGAAATTATTTTTTAAATCTGAAAAATTAATTCTCTTTGCATTTATTGTCATCACTGTCTCCCCCTGACTGTGCACTCTTGCCTATTTGTCCAGCCAAGCCTTCACCATAAATTAGTTATTTTAAGCATATTTGTTAAATCCTTATTAAGTCCTCACAGGTAATACATGTTTCATTTCTTTCACAAGCTACAAATTTCTTCTTCTTAAAGCATTTAGCAAGATAAAAAGTCAATAAATACTTATTGGAATGATCAAATGAATATAAATATTTATTAGCAACCTATCGGGCAGAACTTATGGGATGCTTATAGCTTTGAAGCTGGGAATGCTACTCTGGCGTAAACTTCTGAACTAGACATGTTCAAATCTCATAGATATATGAATTATATAGGCAGTCTGAATTTTTTTTATTTTAAAGATGTGGGGTACAATTTAGTGTTAGGTATACAAACGTTGATTATGCTGGTACCCTTGTTGATGAGGTGTGTCCTTCCCTCCCCTAGCAGTTTTCCTCAACTGCCAATCCCACCCCACCCCCGTTTTAAAAATAATCAAAATTGCAAATTACCAATTCACTTTAACAAGTAGATTTATCTTCAAATGCAGATCTGTGGTTATAAAACCTTTTCGATATTTATATCATTTTTTCTGAACTAATGCTTACCAAGAAATGAAGAGATATATAAACATAAACAAAAAATTATACATTTATGTAGGGATTACATTGCTTTAATATACATATTTGTAATTATCTAAAGTTAGTTATGCAAATGTCTAATATTTGTATATGTACTTAAACATGTCTATGTGTATATATATATACATATTCCCAACTCCTGCTTCTTGTTATTTTAGACAGGCATAAATTCAGATAGAGTTTACGACAGTTAGAGGTTCTCACACAGATATCTAAGCATATTATAGGCTAAAAAATGTATGTGAAAAACAAAATCCTGTACTTTGTACAGTTATATTATTTAGAGCTAAAGTGACAAAGCCATATTCACACAAACTCACTGAGAATTATCATCTCCAGCTTTTCCAATTTTTTAAATGAAAAGAGGTTATAGTGGTCAAACTATCTGCAAGTAAATCCAAAGGCCAAATTTGGTGGTATTGAGCGTCTAAGAATTAATAACACCATTGGTCGGTGGGAAACTTAAACACATGAATTTACTCTCAGCCATGGTATCAGAATACTGATCTTCCTTCCCTTTGTCCTGACCGGGAGATCAACAGTATAAACATAAAATAACCCCACATTTCATTCCACAGAAGAGTAGTTTAAGGCTCCCTACCTCCAATACAAATTTAGCACGTGCAATATGACTTAGTGTTTCAGTTTTATCTTGCTGTAACATAAAGGCAAAAAGCATTAAGAGAAAGAAATTCAAAGGGAAAATATATTATAACTTGGAACATAGAACTGTCTCTCCTTTCCCTGATCACATTATGGATTTAAAGGCATTCGTATCAAACTCTCGCCATAGCAAAGAAAAAGAAAGCTTCTCTTACCAGAGTAGGATAAAACATCAACTTTGCTATAGCGTTTTCTGCAGCTCTTGTTTGAAAAGACAGATCCAAAGCAGCTTTGTGCATACAAGTGATCTGGCTGATCTCCAATCCCTGCACACAAAAAAACCCCAGTATAATTGGCTCTCAAAAAGTGTTGTAAACATTCATCATGATGACACTTGCATGTTGAATCTAGTCACTGTTATTCCAGGAGACTTTTTCTAAACAGGCCAGTTACATTTCTACTTTCAATACAAGCTGTTTGATTTTCTCTGTTCTATGCTGAGATTAATATCTTTAAAGAAAGCACAAATTTGTGAGTGTGTGCTCTTCTAATATGTCAACAATTTTAAAAAACATGGTCTAAGACAAAAAAAATCTATCCCTACACAATTTTAAATCAAGACAACATTGTCTGCTACATAAATCTACTTAGCACAAGTATGTCTTAATTTTTAAATGTGGCAATATTCATTCTACTTTTCATATGCTAATGAGATATCAGTATTATTAAGTCTCTTTTAGTCACTATTTGATAAAAGTCAAATGAACTCTCTATATCTCTACTTCGCACAGAATCTACATCAATAATGCCTACAACATACCCCAGAGTCTGAGACCGTGTGCTGAATTTCTAAGTCTTGTTAAATATTCCACTGTTCCTTTGCCCAAATCTTCAAAGGGTCCCAGATACAATCACATCCTTTAATTTTTATGGGAGCAATGAAGAGGTCACACAGCCTGAGCTTTTTTCTTATTTTTAAACATTCAATTTTTATGGAAGCAATAACTGATTATAACTATGAGTGGCATATTCTTGTTACCAAGAGAATGTGAATACTAGATCAAAAATTAAGTCTCAATAAAAACACAGTCTCAATCTGTATTACTCTTTATAATGATCTAAGCAATATGTTGAGCTTACAACTACATGAGTTTGTAATTTTTGCCTTACTTCCCCTGAGTATAAGGACTGGTTAATAGTTATCAGCAGTGACACTATTTGAAAAATATGAATGAGAAGAAAATTTCTTTTTGCAGTTTCACATCTGATATTTTATTTTTCATCATGCATAAAAATTAAGCATGTATAACAAAATAATTATCTGACTAAATTATAATTTTATCAATATGTAAAAATTACAAAGTCTGACAATTTATGTCTTTTATTACAAGTAAAATTTTTAGATACGCTATAAGTGTAAAGTTCTATGTATTAATCTTTTTTAAATTTTATATTTAATTAAATTTAAAGTAATCCAAAAATCTTGAAAATTGATGTGTTCTTATTCATATTTATAAATATCAGTGCCATTTAAAGATTTTGAGTATAATTCAGCTCACTGCAGACTGATATATATTAATCTTCTAAAAGAACAGATATCTTCAACCTTCTAATTATGTTACTTAGAGAGTCAAGGTATGGGGGAAGTGGCCCTATAACACTGTTTTTTAAAGGTTGGTATAAATCAACTATTATTCTTATTATTACATAACAATTGCCTTCATAAGACTGTACACTAACATTTTCTTATTTAATAATTTTGTTAAAACAGTGAAGATTGCATTATTTTTTGGCTTTTTACATGAGAAAGCAAAGACTCAGAGAATAAAGACATGAAAAAATTCTATATTGGTGGATCATCTGATGTTGTTCAACTATATTCAAACACCCTTTTTCTAATACAATATATTTAAGGATAAAAAGATTGTGTGATTTTGCTTAATAATTTGAAATGAGAAATAAATATTTTGACAATTATAAAGTATTTGGAGTTATGATACATTGAAGAACTTAAGAATCTTTCTATACCTAACTATTTTGAAAATTACTTACAAATAAACTTTAAAATGATAATCATGTATAATTTTATGTTAAATATATACTTTTTAATTTAAGAAGCACTATTGAGTATCTACCTAAGTGATAGATTCTTTGTTAAGTTCTGAGGATATAGTAGTGAATAAGATAAATATCTTTATTTCTCCATGTAATTTTCTTTTTATTTTCATGTAATTTTCAATGTAGAGATTGAAAAAATGAGCCTAAGATACAAATTTGATTAGAAAGTATTGGTAGCCATAAATTATGGCATAAACTGATTATTATGTAAAAAGATCTTTAAGGTATGCACATTTGTCATTATTCATTAAAATATAAAATAGTTTTTTCTGAAAATATTTTGCTAACCATTTAAGAATGATTTTGAAATCTTTAGTGTTAATATTTTAAGAAAAGAGTGTCAACTTTTTATTAAGTTATTTTTAAATATATAGTATTTATATACAAGCATACACATATGTAAACATACACATATACAAATAATCATATTAAATTGTTAATCAGATAATGACAGTAGGAACAGCTCAGCCATTATGTGGTATGCTTGGATGAGTAAATTTATTAACCACAACAATTTATTATTAACAGCTCCCCTTCTGAAATAAATATATTAAAAAACAATGAAGACAAAAAATAAAAACAGTCCTAAGGTATTATGGTAGATGACTTAGAACATATCTATATTCTTGTCATTTTAAGTCTTTCTTCAAGTATGGACTCACCTTATTTTATTGCATTTTGTTTAGTTACTCTTTGCAGATATTGCATTTTTATACATTGAAGGTTTTTGGTATTCCTGCATTGAATAAATTTATTGACACAATTTTTCCAACAACATGTGTTCACTGCATGTTTCTGTGTCACTTTTTGGCCATTTTCACAATATTCCAAACTCTTCTATTATTATTATATTTATTATGGTGATTTGTGATCAGTGATCTTTGATTTTACTATTGTAATTATTCTGGGACATCATGGCAAATTTAATTAACAAACATTGTGTGTGTTCAGACGTTTCCAATGACCAACCATTCCTCATCTCTCTCCCTCTTCTCAGGTCTCCCTATTCCTTGAGACATAAAAATATTGAAATTAGGTCATTTGCTAGGTGATCGGCAATTTGCTAAGTTTTTGTTGTTTTTGTTAACTCTGAAATTTTTATTGGCCTCCTGCTTATTGGAAGAGTATTCTGCTCCCGCCTCCTCATAAATTTGGTGTCATTGGTCTCAGACACCAATTTGCCATCCACAATCCTGCGGGTAGTGGTCTTTTGGATGGTCTTACTGGAGCTGCTGCAGTCCAGGGCATAACCGAGATTGAAGTCCTCGCCATCCTCCAGCTGGCGGTGGTAGGAGGCGGTCTCCACCTGCAGCTTGACCTTGATGTTCAGCTGGGCCTGGTACTCTTGGGCCTGTCGCTGGCTCTCTTCCCTGGGTCTGTGCCAGCTCAGATTCCAGGTGCAGCAGGGTGCAGTTGAGCTGCTCCATCTGCATTGTGTAGCGAGCCTCCACCTCTCTCAGGCCGCTCTCCAAGCTTGCCTTCAGGTTTCTCATGGAGTCCAGGTCGATCTCCAAGAACTGGGCTGTACGTTTCAGTTCCATGAGAGCCATCTCGGCAGCTCCAATCTCCGTGGACTGCATGGTGACCACTATGGTGCTCTCCTCTATCTGCTGGGACCAGTAATTGCCCAGCTTCTCTCTGTTCTGAGTCAGCTCATCATACTGGGCCCAGATGTCCACCATGCTGAGGTCCTGAGATTTGAAGATGTCTACATCCACGGTCAACCCAGAGCTGGCAATCTGGGCATACCAGCCTTTTACTTCCTTCTCGAGATTCTTCTTCATGAAGGGCAGCTCCTCCTTAAGAATCTTGATCTCTGTCCCCAGCTGCAGCTGGGTGACATTGGTGTCATCATTGACCTTGCAAAGCCCATAGATGTCGCTCCCCATGGGCTGGCATGTGGCCAGCTCTGTTTCATGATGTAAAGTCATCAGCAGCAAGATGGGTGTTGCCAATCTGTTGGGAGCCGGTCATGGAGGCCCACTGAGCATTAGGGATCAGGAAGGGCTGTTGACCCCGAGACCACTAGGATGTGTTCGGGAGCTGTTGACCCCATTCCCTCCCTCCTTTTTCACTTGGCACTGCAGCAAGAAAAGGCTCCTGCTGGCTCTAGCAAAAAACTCTGAGACCAGAACGAACACAGCTAAACCTGGGAGTCTATTGTTCCCGTTTTCCATGGTTTGTGGTTTTTACCTTTAAACAATTTAAGTTCAACTCTGGGTCACATTGAGGAGCCTTAGTGCACAGGTTCTCTTGATGTGATTTTATAAATTTATAGATATAGGTTTTAGGAAATAGTTTATATAGATTTAAGAAAATTTAGGTAGCCATTTTATTGTAGAAATGTGGTTAGTTTAGGTGGACAGTGAACTTTGGACTGGGCCACATTCTAAGTTTTTGGATTAGGCTGGTTGGTGTTAGGAGAGTGTAACCTAATTGTTTTAATAGAAACTAGTTTGAATTAGCAAAGAAGAGTAAAAGGTAATATATTACTATGTTGGTTTTGGGTGTAAGCATTGAACAACGTTATTTCAAGATTATGTAGCTGTAAAACAATCAAGGGTACATAGAAACTGGTTTGGGGAACAATAATCAAGCATAAGAAACAAAAAGACAATTTGTAGTTGTTCTTCCTCATGTTTGAAAAATACATCTGCTTGAGAGTGGGGGGTGTCCTGTGTGCACCTGGACCTGTTCATGTGAAAGGCACATGCTACCTTTTGTGTCCTGTGATGATGATTTTGCAGAGTTTGGGGATAAAAGCTGTCAGATAACATTCAATAAATGGTTTCTGCTCAGCCTTGAACAGGAGTCCACTCCCTTTCTTTCTCCCCCCTCAGTCACTGATTCCGTCTCACCACCAGGAATCTCTGGGCCTTGCTAGAGCAGGACTCCCACACCAATCTGCAGAATGATGCAGACATTGTCCACAGAAGTTACAAAGATCTGAACCCTCAGGTCCTCGATGGTCTTGAAGTCATGCCCCATTCTCTGACTTGGGGTCCCTTTTTCTGTAGGTGTTCCTGGATTTTGCTCTCCAGCCTCCAGTTCTCAGTCTCCAGGCTCCTCATCTTCTCCAGGAGGAGGTCAGGTGGTCGTTCAGCTCTTGCATGGTCTCCTTTTTGCTCTGAACAACCCCCAGACTCCCAGCCATCCCTGTGGCCAGGCCCCCAGAGCCCAGCTGCCATGGGAGCTGGTGATGTGGGACACAGATATGGGAGCCCAAGCGGCCGGTGCCTGACCACACTGCTGGTGGGCTGGAGGTAGAGTGACTGGATGGAGACCAAGGAGCAATAGGTAGTTGGTGGAGTAGGTGGCAGAGCAAGTGAAGCTGATGGTGCAGGTAGAGAAGAGCCAGACGACCGGACTCCATTATCAATTTGTTAAATTTTGAGGATACAGTGGTAAATCAGATAAATATCCTCCTGACTTTCATAATGTAATTTTTAATGTAGAAATAAAAATAATGAGCCCCAAATACAAATTTGTTAGAAGAATAGCAGTGACCATGAATTATAGTATAAATTCATAGCTAAAAATCATAAAATATACTTTTTGTGTCTTAATTACAAAAAACTATAACACAGTTTAGTTAATATTTTAAGCCCATTGTTGAGAGCTATTGCTCAGAAAAAAAATGTTTCTTTTAATTTTTTTTTTGACAACACACATAGTCACCAGAGATCTCTGATTGAGATGTACAAGGAGATTCATATTGTTTGCATGTTTACTAATACAGCATCTATCCTGAAGCCCACAGATCAGGGAGTTATTTTGAGTCATGTTATTTATGATATATACTTGGGAAGCTATAGCAGATGTAGATAGTGCATCCACTAAATAATCTAGGCAACTTGAAAATTTTCTGGAAATAATTCACTATTCTAGATGCCATTAAGAACATCTGTGATTCATATAAAGAGATAAAAACATCAACACTAACAGGAGTTTTTAAGAAGTGGATACCAAACTTCATGGATGATCTTGAGAGAATCAAGACTTCAAGGGAGAAAGTAATTGCAGAATTCATGGAAATAGCAAGAGAACAATAATTGGAAGTAGAGCCTGAAGACGTGACTGAATTGTTATAACCTCGTAATCAAATTTGAACAGATGAAGCATTGTTTCTTATGGGGGACCAAAGAAAATTTTTTTTTTTTGAAATGAGACTTACTTCTAGTAATGATGCTATAAACATTATTGAGGTGACAACAAATAATTTAGAATATTGTATAAACCTAGTTAACGATGAAGTAGCAGGGTTTAAGAAGATTGATTTCAATTATGAAGGAAATTCTATAAATGAATAAAATGCTATTAAATCTTTTGTAAAAGAAAAGAGTCAATCAATGTGGCAAACTTTTTTGTTGTCTTACTCTCAAGAAATACCACAGTGTCCCCAACCTGCAGTAACTACCACCTTATCAACACTGAAGTAAGCAGAGAGTCCCTCCCCCACTGCTCAGATGATCCTTATTATGCTTTAGCAATAAAGTATGTTTTTAATTAAGGTGTGTACATTGCTTTTTAGATACATTTCTATTGCATATTTAATAGACTACAGTACAGCATAAACATAATGTTTATATGCACTGGGAAACCTAAAATTTGTGTGACTTGCTTTACTGCAATGTTTGCTTTGCAGTGATCTGGAACCAAACTCTTAATATGTTTGAGGTATGCTTGTATTCCCACTGATGTTAATTTGTGTTATTTAACTCAAGGCCATAATTATAGTTTCATATTATTACATAGATTTTTTTTTAAACATAATTTTCCATTAATGTGGACGCAGATTTGGTGTAAACTTCAACAGTGATTAAACTAAAATTTCAACCACTCATTGTGTCGTAGAAGCAGGTTGAATATCCCTGGAGAAAAAAAAAATTAAAATCCTGATGACTGTTACTACTTTAAATTATTGGTCATGAATATAAAATGAGCACTCACCACTGCAGAAAATCTTCTTAATTACAAGGGATAGAATTGCCTTAAACTTCACTGAGAAGATATTAACTCTCTTATAGGAGAGTCTCACTATCCCAACCCACCCCAACTACCTACCAAACTCTTTTGAACTTCATCCATGATTTATTTCAGAAGCCCAAGAAACTTTCTCAAACTAATTCTTCTCACTAAACATCAGTTACTCTCTGTACTGATTTATCTTCATCAATGGAAAGACAAGTTCTAATATTTCTATGCATTTAAAGATAAAAGTCTATTACCACCTCACTTGTCTTTCTTGCAATCATATTTCTACGTTGGAAAACATCTCAACAGATTTATTTTCTCACTTTCCAATATATTTTCAACTCATTTTTACAAACATTCATATGCCTCAGGTCATTAAAAGTGTTCTCATTTTATCTGATCCTCCTTGAAACATTCTCTTCTTTTGACTTTAATGGCACAGCATTCTTCTAATGTCCCTCATACCACTTAGACCTTTTAATCTAATTAAAAGGCTAATTTGTTGGCTTCTTTTCCTCTGTCTGTGTAATAGCTATGGCATTTTTCTTGACTGGTCCTGGTCCCTTTTTTCTTCTCAATCTGCACTTTCCCGGTAGGAGATTTCATCTAGATCTACGACTTTAAATATTATGTAGGTCCTGTTGACTGTTAGATTTGTATCTGCAGCCTGCCCTCTCCATTGTGCTTCAAATGTGATTCTCCATCTGTGAACTGATATCAATTCTTGTCTCTCTAACAAGCATTTTAAAATTTAAAGATGGCCAGAGATAGAACAATTGCTTCTACCATAAACTTGCAAACCTGACCTTTCTCCAGTCCTTCACATTTTAGTTAAATCCACCACTTTTAATTTAAAAAACAAAAATTTTTGTTTTTGTTTTTATTTTTTATTGACTAGCATACATAACATAAAATTTTCCATCTCAACCATTTCTAAAATACAGTTCTCTAGTGTCAAGCATATTCACATTGTTGTGCAGCTCACCTCTAAATATTTTTCATCTTTCAAAGCTAAAACTCAATACCCATTAAACAATAACTCTCTAATAGTAATGACCTATTGGTATATGCAGCAATATAGGTGAATCTCTAAATTGTACTGAGTGAAAGAAGCTAAACAAAAAGAGTGAGTATATACTGCATGATTCATTAACATAAAATTATAAAAATGCAAGCTTATCCATAGTGTCAGAAAACAACTCAGTTGTTGCCTAAACACCAGAAGTGAGGGTGGAAAAGTTGTTGTGAGGGATTACATAGGATCACGAGGAGATTTTTGTGGGTGACAGACATACTCATTATTTTGATTGTCATAATGGTGTCAATAGTATATACATATGTCAAAACGCATCAAATTGCATACTTTAAATATCTGTAGTTCATTTATGCCAATTATACCGTAAAATCTTTAAATAACCACATAAATAAAACTCATAAAATTAATAAGGAAATAGTAGTAAATCTGATATATAAAGGCAAAAATGTTTGTTTAGAAATTGTATAAAAGAAGACTATCTAAATGACTGATACAATATAAGAATACTCATTATGATTTCTCATTAGGAAATGGTCATGATACTGAGTAAATTTTATAAAACTGATTATTTCAAGATTTGGGGGAAAAGTGAAACTCAGCAAATTAGAACAAACTGTTTGAAAAACTGGCAGTACATACTAAAGATGAAAATACACATATCCTATGACCCAATAGTTCCTTTTAGTTTCATATTCAAAAATTACATGTATATGGCATCAAAAATACACATTAGAGTGTTCATGACAGCTTTCTTTGCAACAGACAAAAACTGGAAATTATTCAAATGTCTGAAATCCATAAAATGGGTAAATGTCTTTTGGAATATTCACATGCTACAATAAAATATATCAATGAGAATGAACAAAATATTGCTATACATGACAACATGGGCGAGTCTCAAACATAATGTGAAAAAAGATGTCACATCAAGATTTTGTGTCCTGTATGATTTCGTGTATACAGGCTGCAAAAATTGTTTAAAATAACTTAAGGTGAAACAATTCAATCTACTGATTATCATCTTTGTAAACTGGTTCAATAATTGGGAAGAGGCACAAGACAATTTTCTTAGGTATTGATAATATTTCATTTCCTGCTAGGGTTCTACTTAATTATAAAGATGTGTTCACTGCGGAATTTTACTTTGTTGTCCACTTAAAAGTTTCTAATTTTCTGAATATGTGTTATGCTTACATGAAACTTTCTATATATCTCTCTTTATATAAAAGTTTATCATATATACACACAAAAGGATGTAATAAAATGTATTTCAACATGTGGTTTTTAGAATACATTATTTTATTGTAAACATATACCTTGAAATGTCTGGGAAATACATATTGCTATGACAATGGTACATTTTGTTCTGATAGTAAAAACAAATCACATGGATAAAGTTAAAATTTTCCAGAAGGAAAATAGACATTTGAATAATTACTTGTCCCAGGAAAACTGATCAAGATGATGTTTGCAAATTAAATAATGCATTTATGTTCTTAAAAGATACACCATTAGAGAACAGATATCACTTTGTATTCATTCTACATTATTTGTTTATGAAACTTATTGAAGTTCCTACTTAGAGAAAGCAATTTGCTTTTTTTGCAGATTTACAATATCAATGTCTTAATCTAAAAAAATACATAAAGTAATATCTTCTTATCTTGTTGCTTTTTTGCTAGTGGGATTCATATGAATGACACATCTTGTTTTCTAAATTGTCGTCTGTTTGTTTAGTATGATAAAAACTGTTAGTAGGGCTTGGAATTACATCATTTACTCATTCTTCTGATATATATGAAGATAATTAGTCATGGTGGAAATGGTGTGAATTTCAAAATTATAAAGAAACAGGTTTGAATATATGTAAACTTGGGCAAGCTGTATGCTGTTGCCATGACTCCTTTTCTTCATCTGTGAGAGGGAGATGGTAATACTGAACCTATTGGTATGCAAATGTAAGCATTATAAACAAATATATTAAAAAATGTTCTAATCTAAATACCATTGCCACATCATGCATGAGTAACAAGATGGTTTATATGGTCCATGTGTTTTAAGTGTTTTACATAAAAAGAAAGACTTGGAATGTAATGAAATAAAAATGGATAAAAAGATGAATAATACCAAGGAAAAGAAATTATAGAAAAAATTATAGAATAGTGATCCTTCAGTAGAAACAATATTCCAATAGAATGTCCTTCCTCTGAACAAGTAGATTTCTATTTTTGTAACTATGACTGAACACTGCATCCTGAATAAAGCAGAATGGCTGGAAATAATTTGGATATATTGAATAATAACAATAACTCTGTCTGTATACTTAATTTAGAGATTATTATTTATCTGCAAATAAAATTACTATACTGTATAAACACCAGTTACTGATAAAAGGAACAAGCTTAACAGAATTGTTTACAATGAAAAGTCATGTGTTGACCAGAGTCTGATCTAATAACAAATTTTATTGCTGTAAGTAGACCTGATTTATAACCTCCCTCAATATTGTCTATTGAAAAATAAGATTTCTTTAAATAGTGAGATCAAATGTGTGTGTGTGAGAGAGAGAGAAAGAAAGAGAGAGGGAGAGAGACAGAGAGAGAAACACAGAGAGAGACAGACAGAAAAGTGAGGTATGAAAAAGATAAGAGAGATAGAAAATACAAAAAGAAAATAAATATATAAATCTGATTGAGGTTCATCACTTTACTCATTTTGTCCATAACTTGCATATGCCATAAAATTTTATTACATCAACTAACCTAATGTTTTTAGACTTTGTAGGTGTATGACTAATCATCTCAAATGTAACATTTATGTAATGAAATTAATTAAAATTGTTTAGTTTCTTCCTAAGAGCAGGAGACGAGGCTAACCAGAGGTATTGACTGAAAAAGGCACTGCTTATGGTGAGAAAACTGTTCCATATTAATGATGTATTTAGTGGTGGTAACATACTTGATGATACAAATCATCAAAACTGATCAAAATGTGCATTTAAAATTGATGCATTTTGTTGTGAATTATATCACAATAGAATATTTTAATACTAAGAAAAAAATTAAAATGGCTAAACCAATAAAGTAGGATAATTTGAATTTCTGTGAGGCCACAGCAGTGAACAAGTCTTATGATGACAATTGATAAATGTAAATTGTGTCCTTTAGAGTTAGGCTAGACAGATGGCCTACTATAGTATTTTATACTATGGCATTTCACATATTACATGTGAAGTGTTTATCAAATACCCGCACTTCATTTTTTATCTCATCTGCAAAGAATTCCCAGCTTCAGAAAATCAGGTATGTAAAAGTCTGTATTTCTATGGAAATTATGATAATTGTCTTTTAATAAATATGATAAACTTCTTCCTGACACATAACTTGGTCATCATATTATTTTTAAAGATGGCAAACAAGCATATAAAAGTATAAAATAGCATTGATTATCACTATAAAATAAACATTAAAAAGTGGCATACAACACAAGATGATTTAAAAAAGGAATATGAGGGACATACTGTTAATACTATTTCTTTTTTTCTTGTCTTCTCTTTCTTGCTTCTTCAAATTTTCTTTCTTTCCAATTTGATCCTTCTCTTCTCCCATTCTTTTCTTTCTACTTTTTCTCATTATTATTGCACCTAATATTTTTTGAATAATTTTTTAATGTGTCAGTTGCTATTCTGAGTGTCTTACTATTTCATAAATTACCTTCTTAATGTATTTTATCTGTTACCTCTACCCTTCTTTTTTTAACTAGGTCCTCCATCTTCCATTTTCAAAGTAATTTGATGCTTTTATTTTCAGTTCCACTTTGAGATACTCAGCAATATTCATGTATACCTAATATAATACATCACTAATAATCTCTTTTGCTGTTGTTGTTTGCTTTTGCATAGAGGTCTCACTCTATTGTCTAGGCTGGAGAGCAGTGGCACAAACACAGCTCAGCACAGCCTCAACCTTCTGTGCTCATTCTACCACACCCAATTATTATGTATTCATTTATTTTAAGAGACAAGTTTTCCCTATGTTACCTAGGCTGATCTCGAACCCCTAGGCTCAAGCAATCTTCCCACCACAGCCTCCCAAAGTGCTGAGATTACAGGCATGAGACGCTGTACCAGTTCCAACTTTACTAATAAACTTTTTAGATTACAATGCATTACTATGTTTTCTTTCCCCCTATAAATGAATCAATATATTGTAGGCCTCAGTA
>CAUYQG010205204.1:0-16709 GCA_963574415.1 Tarsius wallacei | reverse complement strand
GGGGCAGAGGAAGACATCACCTTGTTTCAAACAGCCACTTTCCATGGGCTGGCATGACCTAGCATGGGCCTGGGTGCTCCTGCTGTCTGGACATGTCTGCCACGTATTCTTCTTGTGTCCTGGTAAGTATGGTGAATGTTGGGTTTTTTTCTTCCGTTTTCTTTAATCCTTATATCCTTTCAACTGTCCAGAAGTGTCCCTCAGTGCCTGGAAGTGGGATCCTGGGCAGAAGTCCCCAGTAGTCACTCTGTTTCCTCCGTCCCCTCCAGCCTGGGCCTACTGGGACTCGACTCATGTGGGATCGTCTTACTTGAAGCCAGGAACAAGCCCAAGAGACCATGCCAAGCAGCAGTAAACGTGTCCAACTAGTGATGAGCACCAGATGCTTCATTTGAAGCTGGTAAGTCCCAGATTGATGCACAAAACCCATGCCCCTTTCAGCTTCCCATGGTCTCTTCGGGAGGGAGTTGATGGAACTAATCGGAGCTTGTGGGTCTGGGGGCCGCAGCTGCCATGGAACTGAAAAGTGGCTGTATAGGCCAGGCGTGATGGCTCTCATCTGTCATCCCAGCACTTTGGGAGGTGGAGGCGAGAGGGTTGCCTCAGCCCAGGGTTTCAAGACCAGCCTGGGCAACTTGGTAAGATCTCGTCTCTACAAAAATCTAGAAGAATTAGCCAGGTGTAGTGGCACACACCTGTAGTTCCAGTAATTTGGAAGACTGAGGTGGAAGGATTGCCTGGGCCCAGCTGATCGAGACTGCAGTGGCCGTGACCGTGCCCCTACACTCCAGCCTGAGCAACAGAGAGAGACTCCGACTCAAAAAAAAAGTGGATTTATAAATCTTCCCTTGTCCACAGTGTGAGCTGGCCTCCAACCCCTGCTGTGACCAGGAGTCCAGACGCTGTTAAACGTTTAGCTACTGGTTGGTGCTTAAAGAACTGATCCAATAAAATGTGAGATGCAAGGCACAGGTGCTCTGAAAACTGTAGGAACTGTGCAGGCGTGAGAACCAAAGGACAGGGAGGCTGAATCCTGGGCATCTGCTTATTCTAAGGTCTCCTTCCCCACGGGCAGTATCCCTGGGAAGACTCAAATGGTATAGTTGGGTATTTCTTAAACTCTTCCCATAAACGTCTCTACAAATAAATAGAAGGGCCATGAGGTCACATGGGGCCATGGGGCCCAATGTCACTTGTACTAAGCAGTGACATTCACACTAGTCACAGTTCAACTGGCCTTTGTTTCCTGTCTAGAGTGATAAGCCTACTCCCCTTTTCTTGTGTATGACCCACAGATTTCCCGTTATGAGTTAGGGCCTAATGCCTTGAGCACAACAGCTTTCAAGGGCAACTTCTTCGTAACAGGATTTGTCACCAAGAAAAGAATGCTATTGCTGGAAACCGTATTCCCAAGGATCGGCTCGGTGCTGCCTGAGCAGTTTCTAAGTTGATCCAGGAAGGCTCCAGAAAGTTCTCATTTGTGCACGAAGTAAAGCATAAGAAGACAGGAGCCAATTCTTTACTTTGAGATCAAGACTTTAAATTTGGACCAAATGATTTGGGTTGTCAGGTGGGTATAACCCCTGCTAGGGGAGATGGGCTGGAAACAACCAGCATTACCCAACTCTTTGCACTGTAAACTGTGCCCAGGGGCACCCATGCCACACGGCAGGACGCAGCAGGAGGCTAGGGCCTGATGCAGCCTGGGCCTCAGGCTGCCCAGATCCGTGACCACCTCCAGCCACTACTCCCTCTCTCCTTCTCCCGGGCTTATTTCGTCATGAACTGGCAACTAACAGCATCACCCGTGTTGCTATTCCCAGCGACTCTCGTCCAGCCCCCATTCCCTGTGCACCTTCCACTCTCAGGGCCTGGTCCCTGGGTGCAAAGCACTAAACCTGGGGGCTGCTTCTTCAAGCTAGACGCAGATTCCTCCTGCCACTGTGCCATGTGCATATCATGGTTTTCTTGGATTGAATCCTCTTTTCTGATCTATTGGTGTGAACCTATCATGAATTTCACCTTCTTGAAAGACTATTCAACTGATATTTGTGGGCATCTATATTGAACCAGGTGCTTGGTTTGGTGGTAGGGTTAGAAAGCTCTAGAAGACAACTCCTACCTTTGGCCTGTCCATCCCGGTCTGTCCGTCTTGATTTATCTATCTTGGCTTGTCTGTCTTGGCCTGCCATTTTGGCTAGTCCATCCCAGCCTGTCCATCTCGGTGTGTTCATCTTGGCTTGTTTGTCTCAATCTGTCCATCTTGGCTAGTCCATCCTGGCCTGTCTATCCAGGCCTGTCCATCTCAGCCTGTCCATCCCACATGCAGCTATAAGGGCAGCTCACTTCTTGGACTCACCAAGAAGCTTCTGGGAAAAGACCTCCGGGCCCTGGAGCCATGCTGAGGAAGGAGAGTCACTTTATACAAGGGTGACTAGAAACCTGATGGCATCACCTGTGGAGGGGTCTGGAGGCACTCAAAGCATGGGAGGAGGAAGCCTGGCGGTGCTGTGGCAGTCTGGGGGAACCCACTGAACAATTCCACTGAAGAAGAAAGACCTGCACAAGCCACCAGGCCCTGCCAGATTCTCTGAGAAGCCCTGGCTCTGGTGGGTGCCATGGGTTGAGCCTTCTTCACTGGAGCCCAGCAATAGGACCACTCCTGCATAGGCAGGTGATACTGATGAGGACATCAGACATCCCTCTGCTGTCCACAGCCACTGGGCACTCTGCTGTGGGGTGAGGGGCAGGGCCTGAGCTCAACCCCCATGTCCTACTCACTGGCTGGTGATCTTAGGAGCTTTGTGTGAGAGGACTGTGGCCAGCGCCCACAGTGGGACCACACAGCCCCCACATGGCACTCTGTCCTCCTGCTTCTCCACCCTCTCACAGCCCTGCACCCCTGCTTCCTGGCTTCAGGTCCACACCAGAGACAGACAGAAATTTGGTCAGACCCTGGTCCGGGCCTAGCCATCATGGCTAATCGTCATTTTTGTTTCTATGTTTTATTTTATTAAAATTTTATTCTAGATTCAGGAGTACATGCCCAGGTTTGTTTCATGGTCTATTGCATGATGGTGAGGTTTAGATTTCTATCGATGGCATGGTACCCATGGGTGGCTTTTCAACCCTGGCCCCCCTGCTTGCCTCCCCCTTTAGAAGACTCCAGTGTCTGTGCTCCCACCCTTGTGCCCGTGTGCACCCTGTGTTTAGCTCCCCTTATTTGCTTTGTTTTTTTGGTGTGATTCCCTAGGCAGCTGTTAGTCATATGACAATCAGAAGAGGAGGCTGGGAGACTGCTTGCTTCAGATGTATTATGTTCTGCTCTTGGAGGAAGCCAGCTTTTCGGGGACACATTTTCAATTTCAGACACAAGGGGCGAGTTTAAGGCGAGGTTCTTAGTGACTTGGTGCCAACACTGGTGGACAGATACCTCGTCCTATAAGACCTGTGGAGGAGGATTCTCCCAAGTTTTCCAGAGGGCTTCTCCCTGAGGAGGTTCTCCCAAGTCCCTGAGGGGCTTCTCCCAATGCCCCGGGTGCTTCCCCCAACGTCCCTGGGGGGCCCTCTCCCAAGGCCTTTGGGGGGTTTCTTCTCCAAAGGAGGTCTCTGGGGAGCTTCTCCAAAGACCCCTGAGGGGCTTCTCCCATGGTCCTCAAGGGGTTTCACCCAAGGGGTTTCTTCCAAGGTCCCTGGGAGGCTTCTCCCAAGGCCTGTGAGGGGCTTCTCCCAAGGACCCCAGAGACTTCTCCCAAGGTTCCCACCCACTCTGAGGATGACCTAACATGATGGGATCGGGATGGGGGGACAAATCTAAATAAGAGAAAAAAGACACAGTTGTGTACCTGTTAGTCCTTTTCCTCCAAGTTTAAGATTTGCAGGGTCTGGAAAGAAACACTTTGAACTCCATGGGACTAGACTCCTTGGATTAAAAACAGAGGAAGTAAACACATACACGTTTACCCACATTATTCCGACGGAAGCACCTTTGTTCACTTTTATCTAAAGAAAGAATGCCTGTTCACTGCAGGCCATGCACCAGGCAAGGGTGTCAGCCTCTGTTACAGGTGTGGGGCCAGGATAGTCAGCCCCCAGGGGTTCTACAGGACCCCGACAACCAGGTATGTGCCCACAGGTGAGGATCCTATGTGGTAGCCAAGGGGCTAGTTTTCTCCCAGGCTGTTGAAATCTCTGTGCAGTTCCTGGCTGGAGAGAGAGCACCTTATCTCACGGGCAAGGACTTCCTTTCTCTGCAGGAGGAGAATGCCCTGGGGGAGGAGGCAGGGGTCTCAGGAACACTGTGTGTGACATACAGATCTACCGCGATGGCTCCCCAAGCAGCTTAGGGCACCCGAGGAAGCCTGGGTCCTGTGTCTCTAGATATTGCCTCCCTCTCCCAGGCCACCCATTTGCCCGCAGGAGCTGGGCTGGCCAGGGCCCAAAGTCGAGTCATGAACACCTTTCCTATTATTTATCAAGGAAGTTGCTTTTCCTATTACCAACTTGGGTGTCTGCTGAGTGAGGTGCCAGCTGGCACCCTGTGTGTACATGGTGGTCTTTCTGTCACGGTGGGCTGCTCAGACTGCTTGGCAAAGAGAATCTTATGAGGAGAAATGGGAACACAGATGCTCCTGGCCCTGAGGGCACCATGTCAGATGCTGTTTCAGGCTCATGGGTGTGTGGCATGCCCTCACCCAAGTGCCCTGCATGCCCGGGGACCTGGCATTGTCATTCGGCTGCATGGCTCACTGCTGTGTCTTAACTAGGCTGGGCCACGTCTGTGGCGGCCTGCCTGTTCCAGAACTTTCCAAAGACCCATGGCTATCTCAGGCTCTGGTAAATGCAAAGCCATGCTCGCCCTGCCCACATCTCCCCCACTGCCACCCTAGGCAGTGGAGAAGTCAGAGATGCCTGATGTGGTCTGTGTCATGGTGACAGCGGGTGCCCGGAAAGGAGTCTCTGCAGGCAGCTCCTGACCAAGCAGGAGCCTCAGGACCTGGTGGAAGAGACTGTGGCATTGACCAGTGCCCATGCCTGAGTCAGCCTGTGTTCTTGGGGTTTAATTCAGTCACCGCTCTCTACCTGGCATGGGCAGCAAGGATGGATTAGACCCTGCCAGATCTCATGACATGAAGGAAACGTCCCGTTCTGTTCTGTGCACCTGGGAAACCATCCTGAGGATCAGAAAGAGGAAGTGGAATGGATTCCGGGCCCCCCTGCAGGCCCCAACTGTGACCTAGCCCCTGTGGACTCCTTCTCTACCCAGTAGCCACCTGAGGTGAAGGGATTGGGTCATAACGCTGCAGCAGGGTGCTCCCCAGGAGGAAGACCCCAAATGTGGGCATGCCAAGAGTGCTGCGTTCACAGCACAGTGAGGGATGGCAGCGGCACACAGGGGCGGGATGCGCTGAGGATTCAGTGCATGTGCAGAGTCGTGTGTCAGGTGTTTCTAGTTTGAGCATCTCATAGGGCCCTGAGGAGCAAGCGGGAAAAGCCGATGCTGATGTGAGTTCTTGTGAAATGGTGTTGGATGTGGCCATGGCCATTTTTAAGCCATGTAAGGAATTCCAGGTGGGCCCATCCCAGGCTGCACGCACCACACTGCCCACAGTATCTGGGGTGCTTCCTGCACACGCTGGGGTCTTCACCATGTCAGGGGCCCTTGTGAAGATCTGCTGGGGCCCTGAGATGGCCCACCTCCTACAGGCAGACCTGTTGGCTAGAGTCTGACCCAACCATTCCTATGGTGTCTCTCCTCTTCAACTGAATTCTCAGAGCTGTTTGTGATACTGCGTTCTGCCTTCCCTCAAGGGCTCCAGAACTCATTGCACATGCCTGATGCCCGAGGACCTCAGCCCCACCATAGGCCACCCTGCTGAAGTTATCTGGCATCATCTGACTCTCCCTGGGCCCGTGGTCCTCAAACCCGGGTCCTTGCACCAGCCTTGTCTGTGTCACCTGGGCCTCACTCTAGACCTCCAGGGCCAGAGCTTTGAGATGGAGCTGAGCCCTCCTGGTAACCAGCCCCCAGGGGGTCTGATGCCCCCGGAGGGTGAGAAGCACAGGTCAAATTTCTCACCCACCAAACCCTTCTACCTTCTGTAGATCTTCAACAACGATTTCCAATATTCTTTCTATCTTCTCTGAAGTTCCCATCACCTTTCTGCCCTCCTGGCTGGTGCCCTCTGGTCCTATGACTTTTAAAACCACTTAGAGTTGACAATTTATAGCTCAGATACTCTTCTTTCTCCTGAGTTTCTGGCTCCAACAATGTGTTTCTCTGCCACCCATCTGGCAGGCTTTCATGCCTAGCACGCCATGGCGGATGGTGTCATTGTCCCCAACTATGTCCTTCCTCCCCGTGATGAGATTATGATTCTCCAATACTGCCTTGTGGTGTGGCCTGCACATCCCACAGGAAAAGCATGACCCTGCTTTGTCTACACTGAACTTAGCCATATGGAAGCTCTGGTCAGTGAGACACAGGTGGACTCGACCTTGGCTGCCTGAGCAGAATCCAGACTCACTGGCTGTCTCGAGCCTTTGTTCTCATCCTCTGCTCCCCCCAGATGTTTCATGGCCTGTTCCTCCCGCTCATGGGGGTCTTTACGACTGTCCTTTAAGCCAAGCCACCCACCCCCTTCCTGGCTCCCGTCACTCCCTCTTCCTTCTAGTCTTCGTGCCATTGGGGTAAGGGATCCTGATCACAGGGCCACTGTTTTTGAACAAGTCTCCTCAGTTTGTTTCTAAGTCCCCAAACACAGCACAGTATTTCCTGTTTTGTTTTCTTCCACAAGGGGCTGTCTTTGTCATCACTGTTGTCCACTCCCTTGAAGTCCTTGAAGGTCTGGCTTCTTCCTGAAAGTGGACACTGTATACCCAAGATCAGACCTTGCCATGCTGTGAAATGAACAGGCCAAGATGGACAAGCCAGGATGAACAGGCCGAGATGGACAAACGGGGATGGACAGGCCTCAGGGCTCTGTGTGCTGAGATGAAATCTCACAGGGCCCCAAGAAGACAGAGAGGAGGGTGTGTGGGGTCCCGACAGCTCCAGTTCTCCCAGTGTCCCCCAGCTTATTCAGGGCCTTGTCTGTGTCCTGAGAGCCTCCTTCCCATCCTCATAAGTTCCTCTGTCCTGGGGAGTCAACCTGGTGGTAGGAAGTCACCACCAGAGTGCTCACCACCCGCCCATATCTCAGGTGGGGGTGGGCCTGCAATGTGGGGGGTGATCTTTAAATGCAAACACTAGGCACTCAATAAATAGCTCCCAAAGGATAAAGAGTCGGTAACTGAGTGAGTGAGTTGGGTACACAGGCACAGGAAGAGACTGCAGGAAGGTGGGTCCCTTGCTGGCTCAGGGATGGACTCTGAACTGGAGGATGATCTGGCCCTGTCCCTAAACCCGGGGAACCCTTTGTTGGGCCAGACTGAGCTTGGAGAAGAACCACACTCTGCTAACAAGGCTCTTGCCTGAACGTTCTAGTTAGTGGTTTTATGTACCCAAGTCCAAGTCAGAAAATGGGCCTCTCCTGAGGTCAGAGAACAGGCCTCTCCTGAGGTGCAGCTCCAGTCTGCAGGAAACTTCTCTCAGAGGGTGGGGATGTTCCTGTGGCCCAGCTACATGGCCCCTGCAGCCACCTAGTGAGAGCCCCAAGCCCTCTCCTGGTGTCTTCCTCAAAGGTCACTGGGAGGACTCACCTGTGATCTTCCCTCCCCTGTCACTGCTCCTGCCCATAACCTCCCCTCTCCCACCTCACCTCTTACCTCTCCTCCTCCTCCCCTGTCTCCTCCCCTTCCCCTCTCCACCCCGCCCCTCTCACCTTTCCTCAACCCTCATCTCTCCTCTCCCTCATCTCTTCTCCCTCTCATCTGTAACTTGGGAATAATAACATCCCTACCTTTCGTGAGTCTGTGCCCAGCACACAGCAAGTGTGTGTGTTTTTGTGGATGTGAACTGTTGTGTACACTCACATACTTGCAAATTTTCACATGACCATACATACAGATCACAACATATACCAATCATACATCCTCACACACTCACACACATGTGCACACGCCCCTGCTGCCACCCCAAGTCCATTGTGGGAACCGGCAGATGCTGGGACTCCACTCAGTGTTCAGAGACCTGTGGGATTTCCCGTGCACAGATGTGACCAGGCGTTCTGTAGAGTATGCACCCCTCCCCCATCTGAGAGTGGCTGTCCCCAGATATGACCAGGTGTCCTTTGAAGTGTGACCCCCCACCTGGGAGTGACTGTCCCCAGATGTGACCAGGTGTCCTGTGGCATGTGCATCCCTCCTCCACCCAGATATGACTGTCCCCAGAAGTGACCAGATGTCCTATGGAAGGTGCACCCCTCCCCCACCAGGGTGTGACTGTTTCCAAGTGTGGCCAGGTGTCCTATGGAGTGTGCATCCCTCCTCCACCTGGAAGGGACTGGTCTCAGACATGACCAGGTGTCCTGTGGAGTGTGCATCCCTCCCCAACCTGGGACTGACTGTCCCCAGAAGTGATCAGGTATCCTATGGAGTGTTCACCCCTCCCCCACCTGACAGTGACTATCCCCAGACTTGACCAGGTGTCCTGTGAAGTGTGGCCTTCCTCCACCGGGGATTGACTGTCCCCAGATGTGACCAAGTATCCTGTGGAGTATGCACCCCTTCCCCCCCAGAGAGCGACTATCCCCAGGCATGACCAGGTGTCCTGTGGAATGTGGACTCCTCTCCAACCTGGGAGTGGTTGTCTCCAAACGTGAGCAGGTATCCTGTGAAGTGTGGTCCCCCCACCTGGAAGTGACTGTCCCCAGGCATGACCAGGCATCCTGTGGAGTGTGCACCCCTCCTCCACCTGGGAGTGACTGTCCCCAGATGTGACCTGGTGTTCTCTGAAGTATGGACTTCTCCCCCACCTTGGAGTGACCATCCCTAGACTTGACCAAGTGTCCCATGAAGTGTGCACTCCTCCCCCACCTGGGAGTGACTGTCCTAGATGTGACCAGGTGCCCTGTGAAGTGTGGCCCCCCAGGAATGACTGTCCCCAGACATGACCTGGTATGCTGTGGAGCATGGCCCCTCCCCGACCCAGATATGAGTGCCCCCAGGTGTGACCAAGTGTCCTGTGGAGTGTGGCCCCTCCACCTGAATGTGGCTGTCCCCAGACATGACTAGGTATCCCATGGAGCATGGCCCCCCAAACTGGGTGTGGCTGTCAGTTACTTGTAAAACGCAGAAAGACACTGCCTTCTGGGTCAGAGTGAGGGGTGAGGAGCCGGCTCTGGCCCCAAAGTGGAGTCAGGCCTGTCAGAGGCGGGGCCAGCAGAACCAGTGAGCTGGGCTGTGGGCAGAGCACGGGCGGGGGAGGCCCTGCCTTGGCAGTGACAGGCCCTTGGTTTCCCAGAACTACAGTCGGGAGAGCCTGCCCCCTCTGCTCCCCCTCCCAAGCGCAGACCTTCACCCACATTACCCTGAGGGCTGAACAACCCTTGAGAGCACAGGAGAGTGCCAGGGAAGAGGTCACTCCATCTCCCAGGGACACAGGCCCCTCCCAGACTTGGTAAAGAAACTATGCACTTCCTGTGCCTTGATGGTTGACAAGGAAGAACGACAGGCCTGGCGGAGGTGCCTGGGATCCAAATGTCACCACATGTGGCACAAGAAGGTTCTGAGTCTTGACCTTGGAGGCTTTCGTTTCAACCCGCTGGTGCGATCTTCAGATCTTCTTTCTTTAACACCACACTGATCACAGCAGAAGTACATCCTCATGGCCTTTCTTTGATCTGCCATGTGATAGAATCGTTAGGTGCAAAATAACAGCAGGGAAGATGCACTGTCCTCCTGCACTGTCTCCACGGGGTTCCCTTTCCCACCCCAAGCCTTCCCTCTCCCACCCCGAGCCTCCCCCCTCCCCATCCTGTGGTTTCTGGAAAGGAGGCCCTGTGAAGGGGAGGTCTTATGTATTTATTATTCTTTGGAGGCAGAATCGCAGGAACAGCATGGCTTCTGGTGAGCAGCAGCTGAGCCTGGAGCCCTCTTCCCAGCCCCCAGTCCCCAGCCCAGCACCCTAATCCCTGGCTAAATGCACTCGTGTTTCCTGAGGTTCCTGTGCACTCATGGGGCGTGAAAGCCTTTGTTGTTCATTCTTTCTTTTAATGATTAATAATACATCTCATGATCTATTCACAAATAAGAAAGACACTGTCAAGTCGTATGCTGCACTTTTGGAGAAAACACAACCACTAATGACATGTGTTACAGCCTTTTACTGGTGTTGAATTTTAAAAATAATTGTATTGAGCACATTTTGCATATCTCGTAATTCACGCATTTCAAGTAGATATGCTGGAAATTCAATTATGTTTTAGCAAATTTACCAAGTTGTGCAACCATCATCATAAATTGGTTTTAGAAAGTTTTTGTCCCCAGTAATACCTCCATGCCCACTGATGGTTAATCCCACCCTCCCCACTATGACCCTCAGCATCACTGACATGCTCCTGTCTCTGGAGAGGGGCCTTTGGGTCGTGGTGTGGGAATGGCCTAGACCTCATGTGGTCTGGTTCCTTTCGATTGGCATACGTTTTTGAGATTTTTCTTAGAAATGTCATAGCATGTGCTGGTACTTTATTCCTTTTAATAACCAGGTAGTATTTCTATGTATGAGCAACACCAGTTTTGTTTATCCACTTCTCTTGATGAATAGTGATGTTTTCAGTCCTCCTGATCCTCAGTGTGGCTTGGCTGGGCCACGTGGTAAATTTGCGTTTAACTTGTTAAGTGTGGGAGTTTTTCTGTTCTCTTAATAAATCCTGCTTTTTTTAAAAAAAAAAAAGGGGGAACCTGTCAAACTGTTTTTCAGAGAGGGTATACCATGTACTTTACCTGCAACTTATAAGGGTTCTTGTTTCTTTACATCCTTGGCAACATTTGTTACTGCCTATCTTTTTAAAATGACAATCATTCCAGTGGCTTGTGAAATTGTATCTCAGTGTTTTGTTGTTGTTGTTTTTCTTGCATTTCCCTAGTGACTACCAATGTTAACTATCTTTTCATGGGCTACTTGGCCACTCAAATATCTATTTGTGGTTAAACATCTACTCAGATCTTTGTCCATTTTTTTGCTTGAGTTCTTGTTATCCAAACTTAAGTGCTATTTGTATATTCTGCATACAAGTGCTTTATCAATGTGGGTTCTATAAATAGTCTCTCCCAGCATGTTGTTTGTCTTTTCATTTTCATTTTCTCAGTGTTGTGTTTTATAAGTGCAACAGATTTGGATTGTTGTAAAGAAAACATAAAAGTTGATTTGTTTTTAATAATTGTGGTAAAGTAGGCATAATATAAAATAGGCCATCTTAACCATTTTAAAATCTAGAGTAATAACATTAAATGCATTCTCAGTGTCATGCAACCAGTCTCCAGAACTCTTCTTATCTTGTAAAACTGAAACTCTGTCCCCATGAAGCACTGGCTCCCCACTCCCCCTCCCCAGACCAGGCACCCACCCTTCTACTTTCTGTTTCTATGGCGACTCTAGGGGCCTCTCATAAGTGGAATCACACAGTATTTGTCCTTTTGCATCTGGCTTCTTTTACTTAACACAACGTCCTCAAGGTTCATCCATGTTATAGCTTGTATCACAATTGCCTTCGTTTTTAAGGCTGAATGATTCCATTGTCTATATCACCCACATTTTGTGTATCCATTTATCCGCTGACGGCCATATCGGCTGCTTCTACCTTTTGGCTATTGTGAATAATGCTGCTGTAAAAAGTTTACATTTTGGTGAGGTCCAATTTCTCTATTTTTTTTTTCTTTTATGAGTTATTATTATTTTGTTTCAGTGTCATATCAAAGAACTCTTGCCTAACTCAATATCTGGAAGATGTTCTCCTCCAATATCTTCCAAAACCTGTACTGTCTTTGCTCTTGCAATTAAGCCTTTGATCCATTTTATATTAATTTGTGTGTGTAGTGTGAAGTACAAAGTCCAAATCCGTCTCTTTGCATGTAGATGTTCAATTGTCTCAGCAGGGTTTGTTTAAAAGACTCTTTCCTTCGTGAATTGCTATAGCACTTTTGTCAAAAGTCATTTGATCATACATATGAGGACATATTTCTCAATTCTGTTCCATCAATTAATATCCCTCTCCTTAGGGCACCACACTGTCTTGACGACTATAGCTTTATAGTAAGTTTTTAAAATTAGGAAGTGGATATTTTGCTTTGTTCTTTTTTCAAAATTATTTTGACTATTCTAGGTCTTTTTCAATTCCACATAAATTGTAGGATTCTGCAAAAATAGCCTGCTGGAATTCTGATCGGGATGGCATTGTATCAGCAAATCAGTTTGGGGAGAATTGCCATTTCACAATATTGATCATGTCAGGCCATGAACACAAAATTTCCCTCTATTTCTTTAAGTCAGCTTTAGTTTCTCCAAGCAGTATTTCATGATTTTCAGTGGACAAACATTGTGCTGCTTTTGGTAAAATTATTCCTAAGTATTTTGTCCTTTACCAGGTGGGGTGGATAGGGTGAGAAATCAGTTCTGCTTTAGCTGTTTTAATTTTAAGATCCTATTCAATATTATAAGGAAAACTTGGATATCTGTTGAGCGATGTTCCCAAACTTAATTTGTATATATTACTCATGTTTTCATGATCTTTTAAAACTACTCATCTGCTTCCTTATTTGTTTCTTTTTCTCTAAACAAAATCAGTTTTCACTTATAAAAATGTGTTTTAAAAGGAAATGTTAAAGCAAATAGATACTATATTCACTTTATTTTTGCAATAAAAGAAAGGAAGGTATAAAAGAAAGGTAATCATAAAAATAAATACATTGTGAACAAACAAAAAATAAATTATATTTTAACTTTATTCTTGGATTGCCATCACGTGCATATAGAAATGTGACTTTTGTACATTGATCTTATATCCTGTGTCTTTGTTAAACTTTTTTACTAGTTCTAATAGTGGTATGTGTGTTCTTCAGGGTTTTCTACATATAACCATGCCATTTCCTAGGAAAGAGAGTTTTCTTTCTTTCTTTCAAATCTGGATGCCCTTTATTTCTTTTTCTTGCCTGGTTGCATTGGCTGGAATCTTCAGTACAATGTTAAAAAGAAGGGCAGAAATCCTGGTCTAGTCCCCAATCTCAAAGGAAGCATTTGGTCTTTTTTATTTTATTTTATTTTAAGGATATGGGGTACAATTCAGGATTAGATACACAAATGCTCAATGTACAGGTAAAATTTGGACCTCACTTTGGTTCTCACTCCACCTGGTTTGAGATCAGGTACCCTTATTGATGACATGTGGTCCTCCCCCAGCAGTTGCCCACTAATGTCAATCCATATCTTACAGTATTGTGACAATTGTTCAGGGTCTGCTCATGAGTGAGAACATGTGGTACTCAGTTCTTTGTTTCTGTGATAGATCATTGAGCATGATAGACTCTAAATCCATCCAAGTTGCTGCAAAGTTCATAATTTTGTCCTTCTTTATGGATGTATAATATTCCATCGTGTATATGTACCACATTTTTTTTAGTTCAGTCCACTTTTGATGGGTAACATGGCTGGTACCATGCTTTTACCATTGTGAATAGCGCTTCAATAAGCACGCGTGTGTAGGTATCTTTTCATAGAGTGATTTGAGCTCCTCTAGTTATATTCCCAGAAGGGGGATTGCTGGGTTGTATGGAAGGTCAATTTTTAGATCTTTTAGGAATGGCCACACTATTTTCCACAGAGGTTGTACTAGTTTACATTTCAACTCTAAATGGGTCAAAGACCTAAACATATAATCTCAAACTATAAGAACCTTAGAAAATGCAGAAGGCACCCTTATGGAAATTGGAACTGGCAAACAATTCCTGATGAAAACTCCATATGTCCATGCCATAAGAGATAAGATTGACAAGTGGGACCTCATCGGATGGAAAAGTTTCTGCAAAGCAAAAGAAACCATCAAGAGAACAGGGAGACAGTCCACAGAATGGGAAAAAATATTTGCCAACTACATGACAAAGGCCTAACATATAGGATCTTTATCGTCAGCAAAGAGGGATAACTTGACATCCACTTTTCCTATTTGAATACCCCTGATTTCCTTGTCCTGTCTAATTGCCGTAGCTAGGACTTCCAACCACAATGTTAAACAAGAGGGGTGAGAGTGGGCAGACCTTGTCTTGTTCCAGTTTTCAGGGGAAATGTTTCCCATTTCTGGCTATTTAGCAAAATGTTAGCTATAAGTTTATTGTAGATGGTACTTACTATTTTGAGGAATGTTCCTTCTATACTTAGATGTTTGAGGGTTTTTATCAAGAAGGGTGCTGGATTTCATCAAAAGCTTTTTCTGAATCTAATGATATAATCATGTGGTTCCTGTTTTTACATCTGTTGATGTATCTAATTTTATTTATGATCTTGCAGATGTTGAACCAACCCTGCATCCTGGGGATGAAGCCTACTTGGTCATGATGGATGATTTTTGAGATGTGTTTTTGTCCAATTGGCTAGAGTCTTGTTGAGAATTTTTACAACTATGTTCATAAAGGATATTGGGCTGTAGTTCTTTTTTTGTTGCTGTTGTTGGATCTTTACCTGGTTTGGGCATCAGTGTGATGTTAGCTTTGTAAAATGATATGGGGAGAATTCTATCTTTCTGAATTGCCTGAAACACTTTCAATAAGACTAGTTTCAGCTCCTCCTTGTATGTTTTGTAGATTTCTGTTGGAAACCCATCTGGTCTAGAGTTTTTTGGTAGGTAGTTTTCTTATGACAGAGTCAATTTCCTGGGTCATTATTGATCTTTTTAGGGTTTCAATGTCTTCTTATTTCAACTGGGGAGGCTGTGTGATGTCAGAAAGTCCTCCATTTTATTTAGGTTATTCAGTTTGTTTCCATATAGGTGTACATAGTAATCTCTGATAACCTTTTGTATTTTGGGGGGCTCAGTTGTGATTTGGTATTTTGTATTTCTGATTGTGTTTATTTGGGCTTTTCTCTCTTTTTCTTGGTCATTGTGGCTAGGGGATCCATCAATCTTGTTTATTTTTTTGAAGGAACCAGCTTTTTGTTTTACGGATGATATTTTTGTAATCTATGTCCTGTATTTTAGCTCTTATTTTGGTGATTTGGATTCTTCTGCTAAAGTTAGGATTTTGATGTTTTTCTCTTTCTAGCTCCCTTTGGAGATCTGTTAGGATCTCAACTTGTGATCTTTTCATTTTCTTGATGTGTGCTCATAGAGATATAAATTCCTTTCTTAGAACTGTTTTCACAGCTTCCCAGAAGTTTTGGTAAGATGTTTCTTCATTTTCATTTGTTTCCAGGAATCTTTTAATTTCTACTTTGATTTCAGTGTTGACCCAGTAGTTGTTCAGTAGTTGTTCAGCATCATGCTGTTTAGTGTCCATGTCTTTGTGGACTTTGGGGAAATGTTGTTGGTGTTTTTTAATTTTTTAATTTTAATTTTTTTTATTCCATTGTGGTCTGAGAATGTGCATGGCAAGATTTCAACCTTATGGAACTTGTTTATGCTTGATTTATGGCCAAGGATGTGATTGATCTTGGAGTATGTTCCATGTGGTGATGAGTAGAATGTATATGGTATAGTTGTTGGGTGGAAAATCTTTAGATATCTACTAAATCCATTTGGTCAAGTGTCAAATTTAGTTTCTGGATCTCCTTGTTCATTTTTTGCCTTGATGATCTATCTAGGGCTGTTAGTGTGGTGTTCAAATCCCCTGCTATAAGAGTGATTAGAGTCAATATCTATTTTTGATTTACTTAGCAGTTGCTTTATAAATGCTGGGGCTCCTGTTGGGTGCATATATGCTTAGGATGGATATTTCTTGTTGATGGACTGAACATTTAATCATTATGTTGTGTCCTTTTGTATTTTTTAAAAATTTTGATATCTTAAATGTTGTTTTGTCTGTTATTAAGATCATGACTCCTGCCTTCTTTTGTGATCCATTTGCCTGGAAGCTCATTTTCCATCCTTTAACTATGAGTCTGTTTGTGTCCCTTGTGATGAGATTATTTTCCTGGATGCAGCAAATAATTGGGTCATGGTTTCTTATCCAGTTTGCCATCTGTGTCTTTTCAGTGGTGCATTTCGTCCATTCACATTCACATTGATTATTGAAATGTGATTGTTTATCCCTATCATGAGGTTCTTATAAAGTTTTAGTTTGTTTTTCTTTTGTTTGTTTGTTTGCTTGTTTTCTTTTGGCTTTGGGGTTGAAGTATGTGTGTGTTTTCAAGTTTGTTGTTGTGTTGTATTCCTTTTTGAAACTATGCTCTGCTGTTCTCTTGGGAAGTGTGCGATCATTCTTTTTCTTTCTTCTTTTGTTTTTTGTTTTCTGTTTATGTGTGTATGTGAATAATTGAGTGCACAACTTTCACGTTTTTTTGTTGTTGGTTTATTTTTGCTATTTTATTCTTTTCTTTCTTTTTTTCTAGTTTAAGGTGTGTGTCAATATATGTGTGAGGGTTCTTTCTGCTTTCCATGCTTGTCATCTTGTTATATATTTCCTGGATGAAAATTTTTTTATGGCCAAAATCTTTGCTACAAGTTCTTTCAGTGTAGCATCTTCTCTTTATTTTTGTCCATCTGATTTCATCCTATTTTTCTTTGTTCTCTTCATTATTGATACTGTATCTTGGACTCAAGAAGTACACACATGTACCCATT
>CAUYQG010205203.1:0-20782 GCA_963574415.1 Tarsius wallacei | reverse complement strand
GCCTGTAATTCCGGCTACTCGGAAGGCTGAGGCGGAAGGATCGCCGGAGCCCAGCAGGTTGAGGCTGCAGTGGCCGGGAGCGGCCACTGCACTCCAGTCTGGGCGACAGAGTGAGACTCCAACTCAAAAAAAAAAAAAAAGTCAATCTGCCAATTGTACATTTCTGAACAGTCAGTTTTTCACCTGACTCTCTCTGTGGCCTTTTGCTTGCTTCCCCCCAACCCCACCTTCCATCTCTGGAGATGTGAGCTGGACCTATGGTTTTCAAAATCTGCCCCACAAACTGGCAAGCAGTTATCGCCAGTCCATAAAGCACTGAGAAAAAGGTCAACATTGTGAGTTTCCCATTAAGCTAAATTTGTTCAGTTTTTAAGCTTGGAGATTGTACCCTTTCTAATAGGAGATCACTTTTTTTTTTTTTTTAAATCAAACTTCTGCTTAAGTTCAGGCACGGTGGCTCAAGCCTGTAATGCACGGTGGTTCAAACCTGTAATCCCAGCACTTTGGGAGGCTGAGGCAGAAGGATCACTTGAGCCCAGGAGTTTGAGACTAGCCTGGGCAACATAGTGAGACCTCGTCTGTACAAAAAAATAAAAAAACTAGCTGGGTGTGGTGGTACGTGCTTGTAGTCCCAGCTACATGGGAGGCTGAGGCGGAAGGATTACCTGAGCCCAGGCGGTCAAGGCTGTGCTAAACCCTGATCATGCCACTGCACTCCAGCACGAGCGACAGAATGAGACCCTGACTCAAAAAAAATTATATATATATATATGTATACACAATTTTATCTAATAATTTATAATTGTGTATATATATATTCCTTCACATTAAAAGCCTTTTATTTTGTACACAGGTCTGTGAAATTCCAAAGAGTATGAACCTCAGGGAGAGGTGACTCAGGCCTGTGGGGGTAAAGAAAGTATCACTATAGGTTATAGCAAAGGTAAGTAAAGAGGCTTCTTTTAACTCTAAGTCAGGGCACCCTGATAACTTTCACCTCCATCCTTAGCTTGCCACTACAAGATCCAATTACCTTTTAGTGCAGCCCACCAATCTCACTTCCCAACTGCTCATCACTTTTTTCATTTAATGAATCAAAATTAGCAGACTACTAACCTTGGCCTTGGCCAAGGCTTCCAGACCATGCCTTAAGGAGAGTCCATGGCTAAAGAAGGATTTTGATAATTCACTTAATAAAGTGATAATAAAATAACATAATGTAGTATGATAAAGGGGTGCCTGAGCATGATTTTCTGGCAGGTGGTACATCCCTCTGCAAGTAAAATGGAGGCCATAATAGGGCTCTGGCAATTCACAGCCGGGGTGGTGGGGGGAGGGCGCAGGAGGCATCCCAAGGCAAACAAATGCCATCTGCAATCTGAGAGCTGAATGTCACCTGTTCCCTTCTTGCTTCCACATGCACTTGTGAGACCTCTCAAGTACACTATGAATGTAGCAAAGTTACTATAAAGTCTCTTTGTAGCCAGGCATGGTGGCTCACAACTACAATCCTAGCACTTTGGAGGCAAAGATGGGAGGATTGCTCGAGCCCAGGAGTTCAAGACCAGCCTGGGCAACACAGCAAGACCTCGAGTCTATAAAACATCAAAAAATTAGCCAGGCGTGGTGGAGTACACCAGTAGTTCCAGCTACTGGGGAGGTTGAGGTGGGAGGACTGCCTGAGTCCAGGAAGTTGAGGCTGTGGTGAGCCATGATCATGGTGCTGCACTCCAGCCTGGGCCACCGAGTGAGATTCTGAGTCCCCCAAAACAGTCTGTTGAATGCAGATTACTGTGACTCCACTGAGTGTACCTCCAGATTTGTATTTTCAAGGCTGAAGATGGTCTCAGCATATAGCAAAGGTAGAAGCACTCAAGCAACTGGACTGAAGAAAGACCAGGAGAGTCATGTCCACAGAGAGGCAGGCGACCAAATACACAGTGCCTCCACCCACAGGTGAACTTCTGGGGCTGGCTGCAAATCTACAGGGCTACCAGGCACTATGACCCTCTCCAAGTCAAAAGCTGTCTGGATGGACACTCCTTACAATCCCCAAATGTCCCTCCACCCTGTCATTTTCCTCTTTGCAGGCTGACAGGTGTGGGACACTTGGGCAGGATTAGCACTGCTCATGCCAATCGCTATTGCCCCTGTGTTTCTACAGTATTCATAAGGCTTTCCCTACCGGCATTTTCCTTTTATTATTGTTATTTCTTATTTTATTGTAGATTCAAGGGGTACATGCACAGGTTTGTTACATGGATATATTGTATGATGGTGAGGTTTGGGCTTCTAATGAATCCATCCCCAAATAGTGAGTATGTTACCCAATAGGCAGCTTTTCAACTCTTGACCACCCCCCCTTTAGGATTCCCCAGTGCCTGTTGTTCCCATCCCTGTGCTCCCTAATGGCATTTTCAATGTTTACTGCATATGCACTTATTGGATGCTATGGAGTAAAAGATGTTCATGGGGGCCGGGCATGGTGGCTCACACCTATAATCCCAGCACTTTGGGAGGCAGAGGTGAGAGGATTGCTTGAGCCCAAGGGTTTGAGACCAGCCCAGGCAACTTGATGAAACCTCGTCTCTACAATAAATCAAAAATATTAGCTGAGCATGGTGGCACATGCCTGTGGTTCCGGCTACTTGGAAGGCTAAAGTGGAAGGATCACCTGAGCCCAGCAGGTTGAGGCTACAGTGGCCGTGAGTGTGCCACTGCACTCCAGCCTAGGCAACAGAGTGAGACTCTGACTCCAAAAAAAAAAAAAGATGTCTGTTGAACCCATCATAACTAAGCACAAACCCAAACCCAGCCACCACGATGGATGGATTGCCAAAGGTCAGCAGGGGCACATAGGCAACCGAGCATCTCGGTTCTGGTGAGGACCAATGTCACCATCTGTGAAGGTCTGTAAGTGGAGGCGCTCAGTTTACATCCAGGATCAGGCCCGATCATCTCCTGTAGGACCGGAAGATGCCTTTGAAATGGGCACTGGCTGCCAGTTTGACCTTATTTACTCAGCAGCATACCTGCACTGCAGGCCCCGAGAGGCTGGGAAGCAGGGGAGGGCTCAAGGCTGATGCAAGGAGAGGGCCAGCCACAGAAACTGTTCTGAATTCACTGAGTCTCCATGAAGTCGAGGAGGGAGCAAAAAATGCTCAGAGGACCGCCCAGGTTAACAACCTAATCAATCAGAAGCATGACTTGTTTCATTTCCTTTGTATAAAGCATTTGACCCTCAGCACAATCTCTTTTGCTTTTTGTCATCACACTTGAGAAATGCATAGCGCTTTTCAATACTCCTGGTATAAACTTAAGTTTGAGCACAATGTGTATTCCTGAATAGGAGCCAAGCTGCACATGTGCATCCCGCCCTGGCATATGCAGACCTGACTGCAACACAATAGCAATTGCATCTTCTGTTCCTTGGCATGGTAATGTCAACCTTGTTCTGATCCCAAAGGCTGTGTTTGAAGGTTGCTGGTAAGGAGACAGTGCTTGTAGGAGCCAGTCGTGGCTCTTGAATGAAAGTTCTCATGTCTGAGCAACTAACCCCGAGAGAGCTGGAAGGTGCAGCTGTTGTTCACACACACATTCAGCCAGTAGTCAATCTGGAACACTCCAAATGTCACTCATGAGGTTTTTTTATGGCAGGCAGGACACAGTATATCTTGTCCTTTTGAACCTGAGAAATTGCTCAATGATCTGACATGCTGCAAGGACCAGTAATTGGCTCTCTGGCTCCAAAATGGGAAGTTTAAAATTTGTGTTAAAAAAAGAGGACAGGAAAACCAATAGCCCTAAGTAAGAGGATCTAAGTCTTTCCTGAAAATCCAAGAAACCCTGATTTCTTATAATAAAGGGTAAAAAATGAGGTAAGAATTTAATCACTTGTTTATAGTGATTGGTGTCATATTAACAAAAATTTTGTTTTAATGGTCATGATTAAATTGCTACACACACACACACACACATACACACACACAAACACACGAGGGGGGAATTTAAAAAAAACAATTATTTTTTTTGGAGGGCGGGCCCCTTTGTAGTATAGGCTTCCCTAGCTAGGTAAGTGTTCCAGGAACCCATTGGCATCAATGTACCAGCTATCATTGTTCTGAGAGGCTGCATTTGGTGTCAGTGAATTTTTTTGGAGATTCTTTCAACACATTTGCCCATTTCATGATGGGTGATTTATGAGTGCACCTGCCCACACCGTGCTGAACAATCAGTGGTTTTGACCAAAAACAGCTTAACCCCTGTGCCCCACTCTCCCTATTCACCCAGTCTTGCCCCAAGTAACTCTTTTTTGGTTCCTGGGATGAAAAAATTCCTCAAAGAGAAATGTTTTGCCAATGTGGAAGAGGTGAAACAAAAAACAGCAGACTAAAAGGCATAAAAATTGATGAGTTCAAAAACAGTTCTGAGCAGTGGAAAAAGCATCTCAATATGTGTATTGCATCAAACATAGAGTACTTTGAAGGTGACTAAGTCTTAAACATGTGAGAATAAATACACAATTTTTAATAAATAAATCCTGTTTTTTGGGGTGTCCCCCGATAGATCAATAGATAGATAGATATCTCCTGTATAGCTTTACTATACAGAGTCAGATTTAGAATTTAGAATTGATCAAATTTAATGTTTGTTGTCCTTTTATTTAGATGAGATGGTATATTCAGGGTGGTATGGCTGTAGACTCTGCTTTTATTTAATACCCATTTAAACACTGGGTATTAGATCTTTGGTGAATATCTGATCTCAAATACAATACTCTTTCTATGTGAAATCAGATCCAAGTGGCATATGACTTGCCACAAGCCGGAGGAAGATCAATCTCTCTCTCTCTCTCTCTCTCTCTCTCTCTCTGTGTGTGTGTGTGTGTGTGTGTGTGTGTGTGTGTGTGTGTGTGTCTGTCTCTCATGGCATGGCTATGTCCTTGGTTGATGTTTAAGGTAATTATTTCAAACACATATATATTTTTGTATATATAATCTCTGGTTTTCAAAAGCTCTGAAATTATTTTCAAACTAGATTTCATAGAATTCTCGGGAAATTAGACAGGCTACTCCAGGGAACAAAGGGCTGTACTTGAAGGGAATACATGTTCTCAGCCCAGCTGTTCCCAGTGTACCATCTGATTCTTGACACACACCAGGCTCTCTTGACCTCAGTGATATTGACATTTAGGGCTGAGTCATTCTTTGTTGTTTGTGGGGCTGTCCTGTGTACTGTAGGATACTTAGCAGCATCACTGGCCTCTATCCACTAGACACCAGTAGCATTTCTGCCCCCACAACCAAGATATGACAACCAAAAATGTCCCCTGAGGAAAGCAGTCGCAAACCGTTGATATAGACCTACTTCATGTCCTGAAAGATTGGGCTTGTGGGTCAGGGAGACCTGGGTTCAACTCCAGTTCCTCTTCTTACTAGCCAGATAACCTTGTCCAAGTTACCAGGCTTTCTTTATTGCCTGTTCCTTCACTGTAAAAACATGAGTCATGACACCTTCTGCACAGGGCTTTTGATGATGAGGAAAAAAATCGACAAAAGTCTAGTGGGCACCCAGTGAATATTAATTCTTTCTTTACTTCCTCTTGCTTGCTTCCACTGCTATTATTTCAACACTAGAACCTCAGTATGATGGGAGAGGGGAGATGAAGGGAAGTATCTGCTTTCCATTGTATTGGAGGAATGATGCTAACACTGGGATATTACACACACAGCTACATTCCTCAGAAGCAATTATCTGCGTGTTGTACCTCAAAGAGGAATCAAAGATTAAAAAGGCATGTTCTACTTCCAAAGATGCTTAGAAAACACTCCTAAACCTTTCAAACACTTTGGGATTATTCTATCACCAGGGCTGTAATCAACTATGGATTTATGTCCAGGTGGGCCAATTTAAGCAAACTGTGTAAAACAATACACGTATTTAACAGCCTAAGGGGACTTGTTACATTACAAAATGATCCCTCTACAAGCTTTTAGAGAGCTTTCTTAACACATCTAAAACATAATTCTATTTGTAAAGGGTTGGTTTACAGACAACTCAGAAACACCAATATACTGGTTATTATAAAATAATCACAACTATTTTATAAAGTGGGGCAAAGGGGCACTTCTAACACTATACTTATAGATTAGTGGTGTGCATATCTTTTTTAACATTGGGACCTTAACATGAGTGTTAGGAAAATTTCAATTAGCTTTTTTTTTCTTTTAACAGCTTTACTGAGATATAATTGATGTACCATAAAATTCACCCATTTTAAGTATACCACTTAATAATTTTTAGTACATTTACATAGTTGTACAACCATCACCACAACCCAGTTTGAGAACCTTCTCAGCACCCCAAATCAATTGGTTCTTAATGGCATTCCTAGGGCACAGGGAAGTACTTTTACATTTTCTGGTCCTAATGAACCACAGGCCCCAGGCAGGTGTGAGATCTGAGGACAAGTTGAAGCTAGCCTTCATATCTTCCAACCCACTTCTGTCTGTGGACTTTAAAGTGAGCAACATTTGGCCCCCAAATTGACTACAGTGTGAAGTGTGCTTTGTAGGTCAAGTTGAAAGAACGGAGGGGAAATGTTCACCTTCCTCAAGTGAAGAGGGGTTGGTGTCCACATAGAGACGGGAAATGGAAAAAGTGTGAGGCGATTTGGAGAGGATGGTAGAAAATAACAATTCTAACAAAGACACCAAGCCACTGAGGAGGAATGAAGAGGGCTTTCTCTAAGTCAATTAGTTGAAAACAGGTGGTTTAGTTCATGGGCTGCTCTGGAGGCCTGTTGCTATGTGCTTTGGCGGGAAAGGAACTGAAGGTCTCCGTAGCACTGAATTGTAACAATAAATCCCGCCATGCGGTAGGAACTACAATATATGGCATAATAAAAGTCAATGTTATGACACTTGACTTTGCAGCCTATAATCTCCCTTTTCATTGGAACAGAGATTCTCCCGTCAGCAAGAGAAAACTGGACAATTTAATTTTCATTTCTATTCAAGCACAAGCCAATGTTGGAGTTCATCCATGTTTTCTATTATGTTACTTGAAATATGGCTGCATAGTGTGATACAAACAGTATCTCAAACTGACATCAATAACTTAGTTTTGGACCAATTGATTTCATTCTAAATTATCACTGGCTGACAGATACTGGTTGCTGCCCACGCAGATGTGAAAAAGCCATGTTCTTTAATATGATAATAATTTTAAAACATAGCTTTATTAAGCGGAAACAGATTTATTTAGAGCTAATACTGATGGTTTCTACTGGCTTTCGGGCTGTATTATGCTACTCAATGCAGTCCATATTTGGACAGCTTCAATTGTCTGAATCACTAACAAAACCTTCTGGTACAAATAATTTCCTCCTTGATCCAAAGCAATGAACAAATACTACAAAAGCAGTCCTGAGGAGGGACCACAATGTCCACAATGTCCTTTTCTCCTCGACCGACCCACCTACAAAGAACATTTCTGCCTTTGGACCTAAAGACACTCTGCTTAAAATCTTCTCCTCCCTTGGCCTCTCTGATGTTGCAAGATCCTGCTTTTCCCTTAAATATGGACTTTGTGGGGTCTGGTCTTCAGCCCTAGGTTCTTCTTTGCCTTTTCTCATGGTAAGGACTTTATCTTCCTGGCCCAATTATTACTTCTAAGCAAACAACAACATTAATAATAAGCATTTTGATCTTTTTACAGCCTACCAAGTGATTTGACATGATTCTGGAAGACAAGGTGAGGAAGTAGATAGGTCAGTATTCTTTATAGATAAAGAAGCTGAAGCTCGGAGAGTCTGTATAAATCATGGAAGGCCACCCAGCTAAGAACCTGCAGATTCAGCACTCCACCCCAAGTCTGCAGAGGTCACTCCTGCCTTCGCCTCTCCCACTACCAGAAAGCTCCTAATCCTACCTTCAATCTCCGGCAATCTCTTGAGCCTCTACCTTCCACCTTCTGCCTCCATCCAGCACTAACATGGGCATGTCTGACCAAATCGTATAGCCAACACACTTAACTAAACACATCGTACTTTCCCCCAAACCAGCTCTTCCTCCTGACGTGCTTATTTCTACCCATGCCATTTGTTCCCATCACCTGACCCTAAAACGTCACAACTAATAAATCATTCTCTCCTCCTTCTGGCTTCCAAATCCAATCTGTTGCTAAGGCCAGGCAACCATTCTCCTGTATTCTTGCATCCACATCCATCCCTTCTTTCCTGATCCTTTCATGAACTGCTTCATTCCAGCTCTCTCTACCTTTCATCCCAACTATCAAATCACCTGACTCCTTGACACCATCGTTCTTCATCTGGTTGGGCTTGCAAAACGCCATCAGTTATTATCTGAACTTTCGAACCTGGTCATGTCACTTTGGTGTCAGCTATCAATGGTTTCCACTGCCTACAGAATAAATTACAAATTCATTTCCCTCAAACTCAATCCAGTCGCTACTTACATTTCCAGGTTAACTCCCTTCCTTTCCAACACAAACCCTCTACTGCAACCAAGCTGCCCAACACTCCCTGTGTAGTTTCCCTGCCCACCTCCACTCCCCTCCTAAGCAAATCCAATGTCAAGGAACAGGTAAGTCCGTCCCCTTTCATGGAGCCTGTCCCAACACCCTGAGTCCCAGGGAGAACCCTCTCCTTTGATCAGCATTACATTCTACCACTCAGTCATCATTTATACAGACCTCCAGTGTTATCTTACTTTTCTTTTGCCATCTTAGGGACCCAAACAGATTCACAGTCCCTGAAAGGCAAGGCCTGTGTGTGAGGGTGTCAGTATATGGCAGTCTTGCATTTGACTAGTAGATACTCAAGTATTTATGTTGATTATGTGGCTGCCGATCATAATTTCTTACAATGCAATTAATATATCCATTAAATTAATAATGAGAAGTTTTAGTCTTCATGTCCTCATGGCAAAGTGAGAGAGAACCAAACTTCAGCATTGTCTTTGTGGGCTTCCAAATACATACAACTGGTGCTTAGTTTTCACAGTATGAAAAGCTTTTATAGGCTGGGTGCTGTGACTCACGCCTATAATCCCAGCACTTTGGGAGGCTGAGGTAGAGGACTGCCTGAGCCTATGGGTTTGAGACTAGCCTGGGCAACTTGGTGAGACCTCATCTCTACAATAAATAAAAAAATTAGCCGGGCATGGTGGTGTGTGCCTATAGTTCCAGCTACTTGGAAGGCTGAGGTGGAAGGAGTGCCTGAGCCCAGCAGGTCGAGGCTGCGGTGGCTGTGAGCATGCCACTGCGCTCTAACCTGGGTGACATAGTGAGATTCCGACTCAAAAAAAAAAAAAAAAAAGCTTCTATAGGCTAACCCTGTCCTGCCCTCATCAGTACTGCCAACATTTCCAAACTAGCTTGTCAGACTGAGAAACATGCGATTCATATTTTGGTGATAGCCACCTCAGACATCTCCAGACCCAAAGTAATTAAGGAAAGTAATTAAGGGTCAAAGGTCAATGCTCTTAACAAGCAAGACATATGGCCCTGTGTATTCTGGAAGAGGGAGAGCATATACTTTCCTGTGTGAGGTCTCGCATGGCCTTCACTTAACAAGTCACCCTGGCTTAAAACAGGGCACAAATATTAAACCACAGTGGCAGAACCAGAATTTAATCAGGTTCACTCTGATGATTCCTTTTCATGCACAGCCGATCATGGCTCTGCTCTTCCTTGTCCTTTAACCAGATCAAAAGTTACATACAGTAGGCCAGAGTTTCTGTTATTATTGCATCAGCCCAAGCTGTCGGGTTACGCTTCCTGACAGGGCTTCTCAAAGGCTGACTGAGGATATAAACCAGCTTCTGGAAACAGAGCAAGTACTTTTGGCATTTACAGCCACAACCACACATCCTACCCTCAAGACTTCCCAAGATCAGACCAGAGACTGCAGTTCAGCAGTTGCAAAGATGCAACTCTATTAGCAAGTCCCAGAAGAAAACAGCACCCACACCAAGAAGTAACAGCAACAGCAGGCGAGGAGAGCATTCATTGTCATGGGCTCTAGCACTCCCATAAGGCCTGCCAACTGTCACGCATTTGTTTCTAAAGTGAGAGACCAAAGCAGATGATGCTGAAAATCTATCTTCCAAGTCAAATCAATCTCTCCTAGTGGCTGCCAGAGGTTAGGGAAGGGGGTGGGCAAGAGGGAGGTGGGCGTGGTTATAAAGGAGCAACATAAGGGATCCTAGTGGTGATGAAAATGTTTTCTGTCTTGACAAACCTACATATGTGATAAGATTACACACACAACTACTAGTAAAACTCAGTAAGATTACCGGTTCGTATCAATGTCAACATTCTGGTTGTGATTTGTACTATGGTCCTGTAAGATGTCACCATTGGGGAGACCGAGTAAAGGGCACATGTATCTCTTCATATTCTTTCTTACAAATGCGTGTGAATCTACAATGACTTCAAAATTAAAAGTTTAATTAAAACAAGGTAAATTCTGAAATGTAGCCTTCTACATTACACAGAATATGAGAGAATGTTAACTTACGACCCCAACAGGTACAAATAAAAGATATAAAGCTAAATAAACAATTTAGTCTCTGAATCTAGACTTCTTAAAAGGGCTGTCACCCAGGTCAGACTACCAGTGGCCTTAACAGCACACATGTGGCCTCACACCCACCCACCCAAAAGGACCTCCGACTTTTGTTTACCCAGAGAGACTTCAACTCCTTCCGGGTTATCACATGGTGGTATCCTGACCTTGGGAAACTCACTCATGTTCTGAACTAAGTGGCAATTACCACACCAAAGCTCATTTTCAACTCGAAGTCAAAACACTTTTACTGTTGTATCTACGATGAACCCTGCCATTCTGCATTTGCACCCATTCACCTTTTTTATACTAAACGCACACATTATTGGAAAATATGAACATAAGGGTTAATGCCCACTTTTACAAGAAGGCTTACTCATCCTTTCTTTTCATTAGACCATGCAAAGAATTTCTCCTAAGGCCAGAGAGGGTAAAAGTTCCAGGCATTCTGTTTTAACCTGGGAAGTACCATCACTCCCCTTCTTTACAAAGCTGCAACATCTAATGCAAAGCAAGGGCTGTCAGCCTTGCATTTGAATAGTTTCCTTAGTTCTCATTGCTCTGCTTGAAGAGGCAATCCAGACTCTGCAGTTCTTTTCTAACCCTGCAAAGAGAAGCGAGAACACTGTCCTTACTCACCGATGTCATTGCTGCGGTCCGAGAGATCCTTGTCCAGGATGCTGGATAGTGAACTGCCCGCCAAGTCAATCTTTGGAATGTCACCCCTACATTAAAAACACAAGCCCAGACATTTAATAGTTGGTGTGTGTCCTTGTCACTCTGTCAGCTTTCTTGCTGCACACACGTTAAGGAGTGTGCTGTGTGTGGGGGTGGGTGGCACTGTCGCCTATGAGGGAGCCAGAGAGTCAAGGAGCTGTCCCAGCCACATGGGCTGGGGTGCAAACCAGCTGACAGATTGGATGCGCCCCTCTCCAGAACACATTTTCAAAGATGGCTATTTTAAAAATGACTGTTCGCCAATGCACCTCCAGCCACAAACCCTCCTGCCGGTACATAGGGTGTGACAGAAGGCCTGCTCCTGCCCGTGGCCAAATAAGCAAACGATAACTGGGAGCTTTCCTTTTAAGGAGCAAGGAATTTAGCCAATGCTGCTTGTCAAAGGTCAGCTACTTTTAACCTTGAGAAAAAGGTTTTCTGGCCTCAGGCTGAGCCATCAGCCAGGCTGTTGACAGGCACAAGGTGTCGAGTTGAGATCTGGCAGCCTGAAAGCTGGCACTGCGACACAGGCCTGTAAAATTAGACAGCTTCTGGGTGGGTGCTCCATGCCCATCAAGACACCAGTGACTTCCCTCTATATCTGGGCTAAAAGCAGTTATTTGGGATGAGGACAGGCCTCTAAGACAATGAGAGAAACACAGAGCAGAAGGTTCTTCCAAATCCTTTCCTTTTTTACAATTCAGGGTTAGGTGTACAAATGTTGATTATGTAGGTACCCTTGTTGATGAGGTATGCCCCTCCCTCCCCTAGCAGTTAGGCAGCTCTTTGGACCTTTGGGGAGAGATGAGCCACAACCGAGATTATCCAAGGGCTGTGACAGCAGTTCAATAGGAAAAGACCCGCACTCATAAAATGAGACAGAAGTCGAACAGTTGTTCCTAGCAAAGCAACAGAAGTAGTCCATCTCACCGCTCCTGAAGGTCACCATGGCCTGAAGCTGAGCTGCACAATGAGTAGTAACAGATTTAGTCAGCATGCACTTGTCATACACCTCTTGCTCTGGGAGTAGTAAGAGGTGGCACCTACTGTGGAAGGGCTCACAGTCTAAATGTGAGAGACAGACAAGCACATGTCCACACAGCCCAGGTTATGTAAGATGCAGACATGTCATGGTCCTATGGGAAGAAAGAACAGTCAGTGCAGGGGATCTGCATAGTGGAGGGTGGGGAACACACAGAGGTGGCATTACACTTGGGCCTTGGAGGAAAAGGGGAGAGGATGGTTCTGTAAGAGGTGTGATTGAGCAAGGACCTAAGTGTATGAGAGAGTGCCTGTGTGGACTGGGGTCCCAAGGCCAAGGCCTGAAGTCCCCAGAGAAGATCGAGAGAAGAAAGGCTGGCAAGGTTGAGAAAGGTCTGACTGCTAGGTCAGGTACTACAGGGCTCAGTTTGCCCCTGTCCTGGAGATAATGGAGGACAGAGAAACAGTTGCAGCAGGAGACCTAACCTGTGGGTCAGATCAGGGAGAGTGCTATATGTAAACTCTGAACAAAGGAGTGGACAAAGAGGACTCTTAGGTTTCTCACTCAGGAAGGGGCGGTGGTGGGAGCAGTCAGCATGACACATATGTCCTTGTGATAGTTGAGAACAACCAATGGAAGGAGGTAAGTTCTCCTAAATTCCCAAGCACACAACTACACTGCCTCTTAACCTCAAGCACCCTCAACCAGAGAAGCAGTAAAGGTGAGAATCCCAGGGACCACGCTTGGGCCTAATGACTTGGCCTCCACTAAGAGAAAATATAGCTTCAACATCTGCCAGATTTTCTGAAATTGGAACCCATTATGTATTTGTACAATAAATGCAGTTTTTTCCCTAAGACATAAAGTCATGTGATGTTCAGTACAATCCCACTGCGAGCGTGCATTATGACACTTGCTGAGGCTTTCAGAGCTAGGTTGAAATAGAAGTTCAGGAAAAACATGAATTCCTGTACCTGGAGATGAGAAGAAGCTTGGACTTCAGAGAAGGGCCTTTACTCCTGCCTCATCCCAACTTCCTAAGGCCGTGGGGCCCTCCAGGCCTGGTTTTCATAGCAGACTCCCTTTCTCCATCTCCTGGACACCAAAGCCCAGGCCCCACAGGACCACTGCCTCAGGCAGATACTGATCCAATAGGAACAGGAGAATTGAGAACATTTATTTCAAAACTCTTCACTGTCAGGACCCCAGTGTCCACTAATTCGAAGGCAATCTTCTGAATAAAATGTTCCAGAAATGCAGAATTATTAGTAGAAAAGCATTTTTATTTTTAAAAGTTTTCCTTTCCCTGTATATAAATAAATAACTGGGGGGGGGTGGCGCTAAAATATCATTATTTGGTATCCACAGAGGCTGAGGGATTTAGTGCTGACATCCTCCAAACTGTCTGACTGAATGCAAGTTATACTCACAGTCAGACAGTTCTGTCCTTTCTAGAAAACAACAAGGAGTAAAACTTATGGGAACACATGCTCTGCAGAGGTGAGAGGCCACTTAGGCAGTAAGTTCAGTGAATTCCATTTGGGTCTTTTTTTTGTCAAGGGGGAAGGTGGCTTGAGGTGACACCCTGGTGGGCAGCTGGGGAGTAAGTCAGGGGGCTGTTGGTGGGGAGATGGAGTTTTGCTCATGAGTTAATCACATGTATCTCAGAACAATTCAGCTGCTTCTGAACATGTGGTTTATTTGTGTATTTTGGTAACTGTCAATCTTGGAGCTGCTATTTCCCTCTACGATTTGACAGCTGGAAGCTTCCAGTCAAATATGAGAAACTGCAGGGGACTTTATTGTACATTACTGTGTTCATCTAGTCTTGAGTTTTATTTCTTTTCTATTCTTATTTTCTTTGTATTGTCACTCTCAACTATTTTATTCTTTTATATGAATTTTTCTTTTTCTTTTGAATATACGCTTTTATTTTTAAATTATTTTTATAAATTTAATTGACAAATAATAATTGTATATATTTATAAGATACAATGTGGTGTTTTGAAACATGTATGCATTGTAGAATGATCAAATCAGGCTAATTAACATCTATCACCTCAAACAGGTATCATTTCCTTATAATGAGAACATTTAAAATCTTCTCTTTTAAGGGATTGGCAGTAGCCAGAAACTGCCAGGGGAGCGAGGGGGGGGCACATAACATTAATAAGGGCACCCGATCTCAATTCAGGCAAAGTGGGGACCAAAGGAAGGCCCAAACTTTATCTGTACAATGACCACTTGTAGACCTAATCCTGAATTGTACTCTACATCTTTAAAATAAAATAAATAAAATTTAAAATTGTCTCTATTTTGGCTGTTTAAAAATATAGACTACATTATCATTACCTATAGTCATCTTGCTGTGCAAAAGATCCAGAATTTATTATTCCTATCTACTGGAAACTTTGTACCCTTTGACAAATACCTTCCCTTTCCCTGTCCACCAGCTTCTGGTAACTACTATTTTACTCTCCACTTCTATGAGTTCGACTTATTTAGATTCCATATATAAGTGAGACCATATGGCATTGGTCTCTCTGTGCTTGGCTTATTTCACTTAGCATAATGTGTATTTCTGAAAGTTACCTTAAGTCCATTGTGGAGTGGCATGTGGTAAAACTAAGTAACTTTTAAGAACAGGGTATACATCGATAGTATTTAAAATGTTCAAATGTTCAGTTCTGGGAATCTATGTTAAAGAAACAGTCTAAAATACCAAAATGGGTTTTGTGCATCAATGTGTTTATCATCACACTGTTATTTGTAATACATAAAAACTGAAAAAACTGGAATCTTTCATAAATGGAGAACACTTCAATAAACTATTATATTTGATGGACTTTTATATATCATTAAAATGGTGTTTATAAGTGATTTATACTAGTAGAATGATACAATATTAAGGGATAAAGGCAGGTTTAAAACAATACACACACCAATGCACATATACCCAACATGCCCTTTTGACATATTAGGAAAAGTTTGTGTGTGTGTGTGTGTGTGTGTGTGTGTGTGTGTGTGTGTGTTAAGACTAAAAGAATATTTACAGTGGCTATTCCTGGGTAGTTGAATGAGTGACTTCCACCACCCAGCTCAGCACCAGCCACATGGCAGGGGCTCTGAAAACATCTGTGGAACTCATGAACATTTGACCATTTGCCAGATTTTCTGAAATGGGAATGCATTATGTATTTGTACAATACATGCAGTTTTTTCCCCCTAAGACATAAAGTTATATGATGTTTAGTACAAGCACACCTATGTGAACTTGGTGGAAGACAAACCAAATCATACATAGGAAAAGGATGAGAAAGAAATAGTCCAAAAATGTTAATAATAGTTGTTTCTGCAGTAAGACTATAGGTGAACATTTCCTTCCTTTTAAAGTTTACTTTTAACAATACTATAGAGATTCATATAGTTCAGGCAGCTCATATTCTCTCTTCTTTCTCCCCAACAGCATCACCAAGGTCAAGATGAGATTGCCTGCTCCCTGTCCTACAAACTCTCCTTTAAGAACCACCCTGACCATAGGTGCTCCATAAGGTCATCTCACCTGGGAACCAGTTGGGGGTATGTAGAATTATAAATCCTAGACTTAGAAGTCCAAGCCAGGTGTGCTACATCTATATCAGCTGTTCACTACCTGTGTGACCTTGACCAGATTACTTAACCTCTCTGGACCTTGAGTGCTTCATCAACAAAATGACTGGTGGGCTAGCTCAAACAGGATCACCTCTGAGGGGCCTTCTAGAGCTCTTGTTCCATAATTTCAACATTAGAGAAATGTTGGAGCCCGAGGTGGGGTTAGAGCAGGGGGTGGTCCTGTGAGTTGTGGGAAAATTCTAGGACATTTCATCACCTCCTTTGCCTCCAAATCTTGTCTCTGTCAATGTTTGGAATGCCCTCCCTTCCCACTCTACTTGAACAAATGTAACTTACCTTTTAGGACTCAGAGATTCTCTCTTCCTCGAGTTCCTGCAACATACCCCTCCACCCTAACCCTTATCAAAGCACATCATATTTATATGTGTACTTAATGATCTATTCCACTTATTCTTCAGAATGGGATTTTGTCACTTTTTTCAATGCTTTATATGTAGGCATACCAAAAGAGTTTCCACTTGACTAAATGAGTAAGTAAACATGATTTGTCTGGGCTTTGTACATCTTAGGACATAACCTATGGATAGGTTATATTCTTGATTCTATTTCTAACTTCCTGCTCTAGTCGGTAAGACTGCTATATAACAAAATGTCATAGACTAGGTAGCTTATAAACAACAGAAATGCATTTCTCATAGCTCTGGGGGTTGGGGAGTCCATGGTCAAGGCACCAGTAGATTCTGTGTCTGATGAGGGCCCCACTTCCCAGTTCTTAGATGATGCTTCCTCACCGTGTTTTCACATGGTAGAAGGGTGATGGTTTTCTAAGGGCACTAATCCCATTCATGAAGGCTTTGCCCCCGTGACCTAATCACCTCTCAAAGGTCCCATCTCTCATCCTTTCACCTTGGGGGTGAGGATTTCAACACATGAATTCTGGAAGGGGCATTAACATTTAGACCACAGCACCTATATTCTCAAAGCATTTCTCATACTCGAGTGAAGTGTCAACACTTTTTTTAAAATGTGAAAGAAAATTTTTGAGTTGGGGGTCTCATTCTGTTGCCTAGGCTGGAATGCAGTGGCACGATCATGACTCACTGAAGCCTTGATCTTCTGGGCTCAGGCGATTCTTCCACCACAACCTCCTGAGTAGTTAGGACTACAGGCTTGTGATACTATGCCTCGCTAATTTTTTAAATTTTTTGTAGAGACGGAGTCTCTCTCTCTCTTTTTTATTTTTTCTTGAGTTGGAGTCTCACTCTGTTGCCCAGGCTGGAGTGCAGTGACACCACTGCCACTGCAGTCTCAATCTGCTGGCTCAGGCGATCCTTCCACCTCAGCCTTCCAAGTAGCTGGAACTACAGGTACACACTACCATGCCCAGCTAATTGTTTTTTGATTTATTGTAGAGACAAGGTCTTGCCAAGTTGCCCAGGCTGGTCTTGAACCCCTGGGCTCAGGTGATCCTCCCACCACAGCCTTCCAAGTAGCTGGGACTACAGGCTTGTGCCACCACACCTGGCTAATTTTTTAAAATTTTTTGTAGAGATGAAGTCTCTCTATGTTGCCCAGACTGGCTTCAAGTTCCTGGACTCAAGCAATCCTCCAGCCTCTACCTCCCAATGTGCTGGGATTATAGGCATGAGCCACTGTACCCAACACTTTTTAAATAAAAGCAAAATTTATTAGATCCCTAAGAATATGTCTATTATGGGCTGAACTGTGGTGAAGCCCTGACCCCTCAGTTTCTAAAAAATGTGACTACAAATACACTGGAGATAGGGCCTTTAAAGAGGCAATCAAGCTAAAATAAGACTGTTAGGGCAGATCCTAATCCAATTCGGTGTCCTTATAAAAAGAGGAAATGCAGACAAGATATCAGGCATGTGCTCACACAGAGAAAATAACATGTGAGGACACAGCAAGAAGGTGGCCAACTGCAAGCCAAGGAGAGAGGACTCAGGAGAAACCAATCCTGTTGATACCTTGACCTTAGATTTCTAGTCTCCACAACTGTGAGGAAATGAATTTCTGTGTTTAGGCCACCAGGTCTATGATATTTTGTTATGGTAGGTTGCACAGACCAATACAACATCTCTGTTTGAGAAATCCTAAGAAACAAAACATTTTATGACAATAGCTATCAATGGAAACTGTTGCTGCAAGAGCATTTTGTGTTTTGTGTGTGTGTGTGTGTGTGTGTGTGTTTTGTTTTTTTTTTTTGAGTTGGAGTCTCACTCTGTCACCCAGGCTGGAGTGCAGTGGCACAATCACGGTCATGGCAGCCTCGACCTGCTGGGCTCAGGTAATCCTTCCACCTCAGCCTTCCAAGTAGCTGGAACCACAGGCATGCGCCACCACACCCAGCTAATTTTTTTTTTTGATTTATTATAGAGATGAGGTCTCACCAAGTTGCCCAGGCTGGTCTTGAACCTGTGAGCTCAGGCAATCCTCTCACCTCGGCCTCCCAAAGTGCTGGGATTACAGGTGTGAGCCACCGTGCCTGGTGCATTTTGCTTTTATAACTGTTAAAATTATAAAGAATATCATGAAGATGAAAAACAAAGGTGCAAGTTGCTTGTAGCTACTAAAGGCTCTACCCCCAACTTTGGGAGTACTGTTCTTTTTTTATTTTAAAGATGTGGGGTACAATTCAAGATTAGGTATATAAGTGGTCATCATAAAGGTAAAGTTTGGGCCTCCCTTTGGTCCCCACTTTGACTGGTTTGGGATCAGGTACCCTTATTGATGTTATGTGCCCCCCACTTCCCCTGGCAGTTTCCAGATACTGCCAATCCCTTTCTTATAGTATTATAGCAAGTACTCAGGGTCCATTAATGACTGAGGGAGTACTGTTCTAATGGAAGTGGATACAAGGACAAAACTATTATGCTCCAAGTCGGCCAAGGTAGCTGCCCCTCAAGTGGCATTTAGTGTGACCCGGGGTGAACCTTTGCCAGCGAGGGGCTTCTGACTCAAGGGAAGGGTTTCACATCTCTGGGGTTTGCCTGCAGGCTCTGTACAGATGTTCTGATGTCTGAACCACAAGGGACCACCCTGAAGAAACAGGAACTAATCATCCCTGAGGGACTCCTTCTCAGATTCTAAATCACCAGCCACATTTTGATAGGAAGGAGATTGGGATCCCTCCCACCTCTCCAACTGAGCCCTGATCCCTCATGCTAAGAGGCAGACACCGGTTTAAGCTGAAATGATCTTCTACACAGGGCGAGAAACAAGCCTATTTTGAAAACACAGTAGGTATAGTTTAAAAAAGGTTCTGATCCTTCCAAGTAGGGAAGCTGCAGCTGGTGTTTTGACAGTGTTCAGACTGTGGGTGTGTAAGCATTTTACAATGTCTATTTGTAAAGCTTTTCACTGTATTTATAGACTCTTACAACAATGCTAATGAATTTCAGTTCTGAAAAATACCAGAATTTCTGAAATTCTGTGAAGCACGTGTCTGGAAAGGCTGACATCCAATGAGCATGCAGCCCCTCAATGGTCCCCATTCTTCCCAATCTGCTGAACATTTTCACAAAAAGGATGTTACTGAACTCAAAGGAAAAGGAAAAGGCCCATCCTTTTGTAATTTACAAGCTCCTGCAAGTGGTTTTGTCTGATGAGTTGCTATGCCCACAGCTGTTAACTAAAAGGAGAACATAAAGAGAAGACAGGCAATATTACCATATAGCCAAAGACATCAGAACAAAGTTGCCCTAAATTGTTTTTGATTTTTTAAATCAAAATAATGCTATGTTCTTGTATTTTCCTCTGCAGTTTTAGCTATGGACACTTAAAACACATGACTTGGAAAGGCAACTAGCAGCAAAGAGATTCCTTGCTTTACTGTGCCAAAAACCTAAATCACAGAGAAGGGACTGATTTGTCCAAGGACCCTAGTAAGTATAAGTAAAACTACGATCCCATAAAAATAACAGCAGCAGATACCATTTATTGAATGCCTACCACATGCTAGGCACTAGAATAAGCAACTTTCTTTCTTTTCTTTTCTTTCTTTCTTTTTCTTTCTTTCTTTTTTTTTTTTGAGTTGGAGTCTCACTGTCACCCAGACTGGAGTGCAGTGGCTGCTCCTGGCCACTGCAGTCTCGACCTGCTGGGCTCCGGCGATCCTTCCGCCTCAGCCTTCCGAGTAGCTGGAACTACAGGCACGCGCTACCACGCCCGGCTAATTTTTTGATTTATTGTAGACATGAGAGGTCTCGCCAACTTGCCCCGGATGGTCTCGAACCCGCAGGCTCAGGCAATCCACTCACCTCGGCCTCCCAAAATGCTGGGATTGCAGGCTGAGCCACCGAGCCCAGCCAGAAAAAGGTACTTTTTAAGAAATTCAGCCAGCTTCAATTCCCTGGGCCTGATGTCCTCTCAGTGTCCATTTCTCTGTTCCCTCCCAGGGCTGGTTCTGGGGACTCGATTGGCTTATCAACCTTCTCCCTGAACTCCAGCAAGACACAATCGCAGTGACGCCTATTTTTCCTGCTTGCATTTGTTTATTATATCATATTAGTGCACGGCCAACGTCTTAACAGGTGCTACTTCATCTGAACTCCTGTTCACCCTCCAAAGTTGAGGTCATCTCAGGGTCTTGGTGAGGGAGGGGACCTGTCTACACCACTGGGAAACAGAAAAGCGGGATCTGACCCTGGACTTCTGACTTAGAGACCGTGTTCTAGAATACACAGCCGGCAGAAAGTCAGGAGATCCACCTGCTAAGAGGGAATACTGGGTTTAATTGTATCCTCCTAAAATTCCCGTCTCCCTGAAACCTCAGAACGAGACCCTTATTAAGAATATGCGTCAGCCAGGCTCGGTGGCTCAGCCTGTAATCCCACACTTTGGGAGGCTGAGGTGAGTGG